>JAKCPI010030689.1:0-77687 GCA_023213315.1 Euborellia annulipes
TGCCCCGGGCGCCAGTTAAGCTCGCTACGCCACTGCTTCTTTGGTCCATCGGGGAGTAGAATAAAATTTTTCTCGTATAGACCTCATTTAGAAGTCTTTAATTTCGATTGAACTTTTTTTTACAATAAGTATAATAATAAGTTCTCCAATTAAACAGAGAATAGTATGTAATTTTATGTATGTTTTTGAATAGAATAGAATTTTTCTTGTATGAAATTTAGAATTCTTTGATTCCGTTTTAACATTTTCCCAAGTTTTACATTATAGGGTCTTTGGTCAATCAGGATTTGGATTTTATGAGGTATTGCTCCTTCTCAGCCATCCGGCCCACACCTCCTGGAATACCCAGTCGGAGTCACCCCCATTTTAAGACACTTAGGCCACCTCAAATTGGGCTCTTTGTGTGTCTGTGGGGTGAGATCTTCTCCCACTTTCCTACCCTAAGAGGAGACTTCGGGAATGTTTGAATTATTTGCGGCAAGCTGGATTCGAATCCGAGTTATGTTGAAATTTCAGAACCAAAATCCGCAGCTTAGCCACCTGCCTTCTTTGGCTAATCAGAAAATAGATAATTTTTTTCTACAGTATTGTACATTTCTCTGTGTCCAATTATGGTTTATATATGAAGAAGAGACTGAAACGTCAACAAAACCTAAAATAAGGTTTAATTTTTTTTTCTTTTTTTACCTTTATTCCAATTCGGCTGCCATCGATCCAACGTAATATACTTCCTTCTCATTATTTTTTCAAATTTTCTTTGACTATAGAATGGTAGTTCATTATTTTTAATTCTCTTAAATCTTTTATTATTAACTTTTTTTTATTTCATGTTTAATAAAGATTAGATTGTGTCGCATATGAACACTTCTCACTTTTCATTGATGTGTAAATAAAAATTCATATCCCCACCCTTTCTTCTCCCCATATGAATCAATGTGTATTTATATGGTTGATCGAAAAAGCAAGAGAATGAAATTCTGCACCGATGGCAACATCAATTTCATCCAATCGGTTAATTAATATTCATTTCACGTTGAGTCAGACGGAATTCCTGACCAAGTGAGCTGCAAATCGCCAAGGGTAACTTTTCCTCTCTTGCACTTTGGGGGGTGGGTTTGTGCAGATTTCAGAGCCTTGTGGTTTTGAAGAGCGTAGGAAGGAGTAGGGGACTGGAAATCCAGAGAAATATTCTTCTCTCATGCTGAGGGTTAGAGCATTCAGAATTAGCGGATATCGAAAGCCAGGATTTTTGGGGTGTGAGTGGCTTGCAAACGGATAAAGTTATGATCATTAACCCGGCCTATAACCGTGGAAATAAATGGAATCCCACGAAGCAGATGGACTACGCGTAGATGTATTATTCATGCGCTCCTATCTACTTGCACGTGTAATGATTAGTTGCAAGTGCGAGGTGTACACTCTAAACACGCCCAAGTACTAGACGTACGTGTGTTTGAGTTCAACTACTACACCCCCTCATTTTAACCCTTTCTCTATTTTCGATTAGAATTCTCTGCCTAGGTTATATTTCCTTTCGGTATTAATATTTTCTATTTATAAATACATCTAGTAATCTGTGTTAGAATTTTTTTGTATGTATTATTATAATATAGGCATAATTAAAATTACAATTAACTGTCTATAAATCAATTCTAAAGCTTATCTGAAATGGAATTTCACACCACGTTTCGGGGTTTGAAAATGTTTAAAAAATATATATTTTATACCCGTTTCCAAAAACTAAAACTAGAGATTTATATAGTCCCCGAAACGTCATGTGATTTTTGATCTGAAAACTCTTGTTTCTAATAAATCTTAAGTTCTTTTCTCATCATCTCTATTGTATTTTGAGTTAAGCTCACCAAACATTGTTGAAACGTATCTTCTTTTGAGTGCCAAAGTCATTTGTTGTCCGACTATTTAAATGTAGATGTTTACAAATCATTTAAACGCCTTTTCTCGAATTGTTGAATTTCGGACATTCAACGCTCTTATACTCAGCTGGCGATATGTTCTCCTATCTTTCCTATGAAGTACAAGAGTAAAGTGGTTTTCAAAAAATTTCAATGGCAAAATGAGAATATACATTTCAAAGAGCATCTAAAAAACCGTATATCCAACATAATTATACCTCTTAAGACAGAGGAGTTATTCAAACCGCTAAATTTGTTCGTGCATGCCTCCCTAACAGGCCACTAAAGTCCCATTATTTGTAAGACCTTGTCACGTCAAAATAATTGATTTTTGAATTTTAATCAAAATCGTTAGAGCGAATTTTGAGAAAATCGAAAAAAAAAACTGAAAAACTACATCAGTAAAGTACTAGTACTTTTTGGCCGATTTTGATCAAAAGCTTATTTTCACGCTCAAGGTGGGTGTCTAACTTAAATATAAAATTCCAATGCAATGGAATTCCTTCATGCTTTAAATTAAACACACACAGACACACACACAAACAGACAGACCATATCGTGAAAACACTTTTTTGGATTCAGGGGAACTCAAAACGTGTATATCCATCAAAATCTCGACTTCGAATTTCGAACCCAATAGCCTACTTTCTCTCCCTATATAGAGATAAGAAAAGTAAAGTATTTTATTAAAAAAAAAATATCCGCTATTACCCTCTATGAATATAAAGGAATTCTTTGGGGCAAGTATATATGTATTCACCCTCATTATTATTATTAAGCATTAATTTATTAGCCCTTTAGTCCTATAGATTCAGAGAACAACCAGAACTTATGACACGTTGATGGCTTTTGATGAGGTGTTTGGTGGGGGAATGTTAATTCCAATGCAAAGTATCCATGTGCCGAGTGTATATAAGCAAGCATATATCGTCGATGAGGAAGATTCCCTGGAGTAGGGTGAGAGAGAGAGATCATCCCTAGGGACCTCGCAGTTAGAAGCCATTAATGGGCGGGAAGGGATGGTGCCAACATACATGCAACCATCGTAAATTGTACAGGAATTCCAGGCAAAAGGAAAGGGGGGATGGGATGCCGAGAGCCAAACTGCTAAAGGGGTGAAAGGGGGGAGGGTGTTGGTGAATCTGCGCGAAATTCTCCACTTCAATTCCTCCCTTCATTTTCTGAGCGTGATAACTAAATAAGTCATAACGAAAATTGAATTAAGCTCTCTCGACGGCATCCATCCCCCGCCCTTTGGCAACCAAATATACCCGACGAGTGCTCTTATGCCAATTTACATCCTCAAAATAGTCCTTAGAAATGAAACAGAATTTTTTTTTTCATATAATATAGCAAAGTTAAAAAAAAAAATGTGAAGAAGTGTGATGTTGTTATCTTTATTTAAATCTTTTTGCATTAAATGATTATCTCTTTATATTAAGTAAAATATAATTTTGCTTTTTGCTTTCCTCTACTGTTTATATGGACCCTGTTACGCATTAGTGTGTCAAGCGCCAGCTACCGAATTTTGAGAAAATTAACATTAAAGTTTTTTGTTTTCATTGGATTATATATAATTTTTTTTGTCAATTGTCAAGTAACATAAATTTTTTTAGGACATATTTCATAAAAAATACTGCTAAACTCAATTTTTAATTTCTCTTATCTATGTATATATGTAATATATATATAGAGAGAAAGTATTGGATTCATGTCAAAAATTCGATGTCGAGATTTTGATGGATATACACGTTTTGAGGACCCCTGAATCCAAAAGTGGTTTTCGCGACATGGTCTGTCTGTTTGTGTGTCTGTGAACAAAATATCTCAAGAACGGAAAGAGCTAGGAGGTTGAAATTTTATATTTAAGTTAGGCACCCGCATGGGACGTGATACGAAGCTTTTGAACAAAATCGACCAAAGAGTACTAGTACTTTACTGATGCACTTTTTTAGTTTTTTTCGATTTTCTTAAAATTCGCTTCAAAATTCATAAATGAATTATTTTTTAGATGCTCTTTAAAATGTATATTCTCATTTTTCTGAAGACCACTTTACTCTTGTACTTCATAGGAAAGATAGGAGAAATGGTTGTCATGGTAACAAAATATAAATATTGTATTTTTCTGCTTATAAATTTTACATTTTTAATTCAAATGTACAGTGAGCGCCACAATTAAGTCACCACCTGGTATCTAGAGCCTTAAGTATATGGTATATAGTGGAATAATTTTAATGAGCGAAAAGGTAAAATAAAATCTGGTACAGATGATTTTATTTTTACCTTTTCAAATTTAAAATTATTTCACTATATAGGCCTAATAGTAATAATAGGACTTAATTATGGCGCTCACTGTATGCCGAAAAATAAAAAAATTGTACAGTATGTCGATACACAAAATCTGGTGTGCTTGTCCCACCAGATTTTTGTGTTTTAATATTTTTCTTTCAATAAATTTTTATCATTAAAAATTTAAAACTCTTTATAATGATAATTGAAGTTGCTTTAAATAAGAAGAATGAAAATCAAGTGCTAAGGATTTTGACCTTTGAAAAGTTTAAACAAACGGCAGAGCAATTGCAATGAAAATCTTTGTTCTCAATAGGGAGAGACATTAAAGAGACTGCGCAATTAAAGTTAGCGCTATAGCGTGAGAATTGTTGCAATGAGGTCCAAAAAGAGAGAGCCTCAACCTCCCTACAAGCCACCAACCAACATGTGAAAGAGTTTTCGTTCGTTTAATAGTACCTCCTCTCACAAACCTAAATTGCACATCAATTTTGATGGAAAGGGCGCCAGGCGAATGAATAGGAATAAAAAAAAAAGAAAAAAAATTCACTTTGAAAGGAAAGCGATTGCTTTTCAATTAGGAGTTCCCTCAACTTGCATTCTATAGTCGTTGCTTCTTGGTGCTGTTAAGGTTTTTCTTAAAAAGAAATGGCAATAAATATCATCTGTCGTATTTTTTAGGAATAATAATTTTATATAAAAAATTGTTTTCTTTTACTTTCTTGTCTTTTTACTTTCTCGTACCCTATATATGAAATATATAGAGAGAAAGTATTGCGATCATGTCAAAAATTTGATGTCGAGATTTTGATGGATATACATGTTTTGAGGTCTCCTGAGACCAAAAAAGGGGGTCCGGCAAATTGTTCTGTCTGTCTGTGTGTAGCGATTTTAACCATGAAGGAATTGTGCTACGAAATTGAAATTTTATATTTAATTTGAATACCCTCCCGGGCAGTCAAAATAAGATTTTGAACAAAATAGTCCAAAAAGTACTAGTACTTTATTGAAGTACTTTTTCAATTTTTTTCGAATGTCTCAAAATCGGCTCTAACTATTTTAAAATTCAAAAATAAAGTAAAAATAAAGTAAAATTTTTACCTGAAAATTGTTTGAAGTACACTTTACTGATTTACTTTTTGAGTTTTTTTTTTTTTTTATTTTTTTATTTCTAATCTATAATTTATATAAAATCATACTTATATATAAAGCCCTTAAACCGGTGTCCGATGTGTGAACCCACCAATCAGGCCTCAGGGATGCCTCAGGGATAGCGCTGATTGGCGAAATTCAGAGAGGGCGGAGTCGGAGAGGCAAATTCAAAATTTTTAACTACTAATCGCGTACGAGACGCCGCCCGCCAGGGCTTCGCCATAATCAACTTGTATTATATATAAGACAAATAATTTTTCAACTAAAATTGTTTCTCGCACCCCCAGCAACCACTACGTGGACCCCTGGACGTCCGCGGACCACAGTTTAAGAAACCCTGAACTATTTAATTAAAATAAACAAATAAAACACTCGGCTATTTCTTTCAAGTTATAATAAATCAATAATAACATCAACAATTAAGCACCAAGTGTTTTATTTGTATTTACAAAATGTTTCAAGGAGAGCCTACTGTTAGATTATTCAATCAGTAAACAGTATTTACGATTTCTAGTATAATTCGCATTCTTCAATTTTTATTATTATTTCTTGTCCTTTAATTTTCTCTCTCCCCTTTTGAATTTTAATCCCAGGGTTCGTTTGAGACAGCCTTGCTTGCCTGGTTGGTTTGTTACCTTTCTTTCCATGTGCCACGTGGCACAAGCTGATTGCTCGTTTTGTCCCAAAGTTTGCCGAATCAATTTCACGCTGCCAACTCTCCTAGTCTTTCGATATTTACACCTTCAGAATCCCTGGCTGCCGGGTTTCTCACTCGGTGCTAAACCAACCCCCTCTCCCCCTACCCAAGTGAGTCTCTCATTTATCAGCCTGTGGTGTTTGTTTATAAAGAAGAAATTCATTTTCCTATCAAAATAAAAAACTTAATCCTAAATAAAATTAGAAAAATACCCTCATTCTATTTATCCAGGAAAATAGATTTTTTTGCTTTTTTTTTTTAATTAATGTTTTTTTTTCATAGGATTTGTTTGTTTGCAGTCTTCAATTTAATTAAATGGGGAAAAAGAAATATTAATCAAAACAGCACTAATTCTATGACCTTGTGAAGTGGGTGAAGAATACATAATAGAATTTTGATCGAAAGCGGATTTTGGAAATAAAAATAATTTCCCTTTTTTTTTTTTTAATTAAAAAATAAAAATAAATTACAAAATAGAAATTTTAATCTATTCTTTGCGAAAGTTTCTGTAGAAGCAGAATGATATTTGCTCTGGATTAAAAGAATAATACTATTGTATTTTTCAGATTTTTTTTTTGGCTTACGACTGTATCTCTTTAATTTCCAAGTTTCGGTCAATACATATTTAAATTGAGACCCAATTTTTCTATACATCAGATGCCAGCCTCGATATTACAATTATGAAGGATAAAATCATTATAATAAATAATTCATAAGATTAAATCAGATTTTATAACTGTAAAATTGAAAGCACACTTTTATACTTCATAGTGAAGATATAGTCTATATATTTTATATCTTGTTGCCGGAAACTAAATATATGTCGACACAAAAAATCTGGTGTGAAAAGCACTGCACACAACTTTCAATTACCGAAGCTAAGAGAAAGTTGTGTGCTGTGCGTCCAGTCAGTTTTTTTTATTTGTTTCTCATACTTTCATTGTTATTTTATACACTATATATCAGTTACATTAACCGAAACTGAGGAACTCGGTTAATAAAAAAATCTGAAAATAATAAATAATTAAAAAATATTTAATTTATAATTGTGGTTAATTTAATGGCGTATTATTTAGTAAAATTAAAATAGCTTACTATGACGAGATAATTTTAGGAAGTTTTTTTTTTAACCCTTTTCGGCTATGACTTTATTATAAACATTTTAAAATTACATATACCGATGGCTATGGGGGATGTTACACACGATGAATGCTCAGGGTCACCAATCCCGAGCGTTCGTCTCGCTTGGCATTGCTTAACTGCAACGATTGTTGTAACAGGAACAACAATAGGCAATTCAAAATAAAATAAGTTAGATTAATTGTTGAGTTTCTTTTGAAATATAGAGAATACAAAACTTTTTGGGAAATTAATTTAATCTTTTTCTAAAATATAAAAAATAGTTTTTAAAATTTTTTTAAAAATATTTTATAATATGAATGTTTTTTTTTTTTTTTACCTAGTTCTTTTAATTAGCCCGTTTTTAGTTTTTATACCGTTTAAAATTTCAGATGTCAAAAGCATTTAACTTTTTATTTATTTTTTAAATAGTGTGTGTCTCATACTCAATAAAAACTGTAGAATTTCCTTTTGCTAATTCAGGCATTAAAAAAAAAAAAGTTTAAATATTTATATAATCCTCCGTGAGCATTTTGAGAGTTAAAGCCTTGGATTGGGTAAATGTTTATCTTATTAATGAACGACTGGTTATTTAGCCGTTACCGCAAGTTGAAAATATAAAATATAAATAAACAAGTAAATAAAAAACTTTATATATTATATATGAATAGATATATATATATATATATATATGATTTATCATTAAAACTAAAGTTTATTTATTTATTTATTCACGTGCGGATTTATACGTCGCTTCCGTATTTTGAATAATGAATTAAAAAGCATTTTTATGTTTTTCTTTTTATTCAAAAAATTTTTTCCCTGTTATTTTTTTTTTTTTGTAAATCTTTGAGGCGGAAACAGCCTTTGAATCTCTCGATAATAAAATAGATTATGTACTCTTAAGATTTTAATATGAAATTTCATCGTTTAGTCAAAGAAAGACTTAGAGGGTGGAGTGGAGCTGAAGAACATTTGTTTTTTTATTTACCATCCCTAAAATTCATTAATGACTTATCGGTTAGGAAAACTGACAGGCACTTAAATCATGCATCGGGGGGTACATTGGGATCCCCTCCCTTATTTCCCGAATGTTTATGTAAGCTTCTAAACCACTACGAATATCTACAGCTGAATTTTCTCTCTATGAATAAAGAAAAGGGGTAGAGTTTGTTTGTTTTTAGGTAATCCTTCTAAAAACAAATAAGAAAAGGATCAAATTGAAGGAAAATCAGGAGGTTTATTCAGATTTCTGTTGCAGATGGTCGAGCAAGTGAAAAAATAATTTTGTAGAAAAGGTGATTTTTTATTGAAATGACGAATGAATTTCAAATTTACAGTTTTGGTTTAAATAACCATACCATCGTCAAAATGGTGCTAACAACATCAATTAACTAAGTGGAACAACCTGGAAGAGCATGGGTCAACTAACATCAATGAAAACCTGATGATGGTGAGATAAATGACCGAAACTGTATAATTTGAAAATTCACTCGTCATTCCAATAAATAATTTCCGACAATAATTTTCCACAAAATTATTTTTTCACTTGCTCACAACAGGAATCTGAGTAAACTTCCTGATTTTCCTTCAAATATTATATGCTCTAGCTGTTTCTACAAATATCAAGTTTTTAGTGTAGACTAGTATATAGTTAAATTAAATAAATTAGTTTAATTTAAATTATAAAAAATTGTAATTTTAATTTATAACAAGATTATTTCATGCCCTCGGGCTTGGTGTAGTTGGTAGCGCTCATGCCTTGTATACCAAGGGTCGAGGGTTCGAATCCCAGGCAGTCCGATGTTTTTATTTAAGCCATTTGGATACCAAAAGGCTTAAATAAGAATGCCTGCACCCCAGTATATATAAAGGTTATCATATAAAGTCTTATATAGCCTAAGATGCCGAAAAGACTGTGTGAATGTGAGTGTGAATGGGAAAAAGTGTGAGTGTTAAAAAATTTTATTTTATACACTTTTATTTTTTTCCCATTCACACACACATACACAAAGTCTTCTCAGCAACTCAGGCCATATAAGACTTCAAACGATACTCATTATTTGTTTCATTTTTATATTGGGCTATATTTGGTATCCAAATGACTTAAATAAAATCATTGGACTACCTGGGAGTCCGAACCCGCGACCCTCGATATAGAAGTCAGGCGCGCTACCAACTACACCAAGTATATATTAAATAATCTTGTTAGAAATTAAAATTAAAATTTTTTTTAAATTAAACTAATTTAGGAAAAATTTTATCGAGAGAGAATGGAGAAAGAGAAAGGGCAGGCGGTACAGTGGTAGTATTGGAGTATTGGTTGTGATGGGTGGTGGGGGGGAGTTTAATCGACTCCGAATTCGCAAAGGGTCCACCCCTGGTGTTCGATTCCTGATTAACGATGTTTTTCAATAGTACATTTCATCCCATTCCCCACACCATTGATCCTAAATAACTCCATCTGTTGACAGAGCGTCGATAAATTCCCAAGAACAATAATAATATAAATAATGTCACGTGATTTATTACCTGTAAAATTCAAAACCGAATTTAATTAGGCTAAGAGAAAGTGACCTCTTAAATTTTTTTAACTAAAAATATTATTCCTTAGCTATTTGTAAATCCTAAATTCTGATTGAGATTGGAAATATTTTGGTATAAAAATTGAAAAATAAAATTTTACTGGCATTATTTAAAAGGCGGAACAGAGGGAGGGCTGTTGGTAGGATGGGTGTCGCAGGGATTTTAATAAATTTTATTTTAGTTCTAAGATATTTTTGAATTTCTTCTATTTTTGGATAGATTTTTATCCGAAATATCAACAATGGTTATTATGATCTTAAAATCTTATTTATTATAATACTTGTCAAAATATATTCGTTTATAGTAATTTTTATTGTTTATATAGTAATAAAGCCACGTGATGGTCACACCATTTTTAGGATGGGGGGAAAAGAAAAGGGGGCACCCCATGATTTCGGGGAGGCGGCAGCTGCGTCCCCTGTGTGGTCCGCAGCCCAGCATCCTTCATCTGCGCGGTCGCTATGGTAACACAGAAAGAAAATCTATAATCTGTGTGAATATGTGTGCGTGTGTGTACTATAGCTCTACTACTATAGCAGCTAAGTGGCGGTGCACACATGGCTTGGCCTTGGATGGGGCTCGACCAAATTGCCATTCAGGAAATTATTGAATACAAAGAACATGTCCACCCACCCTCCTACCCTCACTCCGACTCACGCCTACTTATATATCCCAAGATAATTACTTAATCATCACTCTATGATTATAAATAATTATCTTTAAAAGAAAAGTAAATTAGAGACCAATTTAAAAAAAAAAAGAACACCAGATTTATTTTATTTCATCTCTAAAAAATGGAATACTGACCATATGTGATATTAAAAAACTAGATTTATTTATTTTCTAATATGAAATACTATATTATTATTTTTTTTATTGTATTTTATAATTATTACTTATTCCACAATTTTATAGACCACGTTGTCTTTCTACGAGTCTTGTGGTTTAGTCTGTTGTTTAGGAATTGTTTCTCAGCCACGGTTATCTTAATAAAGTTAGCCAAATAATATAGTAGAAATGACTATCTCACCTGGCATATTTTCTGACTTTTTAACAGTGTTTTGAATTTTCAAATATTTTTGAGAAATGATCTATTTTGAAAAATCATGCTCTGTTAGAACACTTATACCCGTATTCATAGTCGTTCCTTGAGGAAGAAGGAATCCTTATATCTATACATAGGCATAAGGATTCCTTGTTCCTCAAACAATGACTATGAATACGGGTATTAGAGAACTTACCGGTGTAATTTTTAAAATGAATTGAATTGTTAATTAAATTTTTTAGAAAATGGGTGACTCAGTAGCCAGGAAATAAAATTCTTTGTTTCATTTTTAACCAACCGCGACTTTCATCTAGGTTCATAATCATAATAAAATTTATTTGAACATTTTACAGTATTTCAGAATTGCTAAAATATTATAATGTGTTAGTGTTTACATGCAGTTTATTACAGCTTTTGTATTATTATTAGGGAAATTTTTAGTTATATACCACATTTTTGTATTAATTATTTATTAATACAATAATGTGGTCTATAATTTACATGCATGAATACAAGATTTTATCCATTGTTGAATGTTTTTTAATGTCTATGAATAAGAGATGCCGCCAGCAAGCAAATAATTTTAAATACCAAAATAAATTTGATATAAGTTAGTATACTTGAAATATTTGCTTGAACCATACTGAAAATTTTGGATTCCTAACAATAACGGCCTGAAGAAAGTCCCGATAGGCAACCAAAACGTCGAATGTTAAAAAACTAAATTTTAAATTATTTTCTGACTGGTGAGTCATCCAATCATAATCAAATACACAGACAATTAGGAGGTTTATATGCCTAAACAGTTTTTAAAAACAGAAAAAATATAAAATTATTAACTCCAAACGGATTGTTTTTAATTATTAAAACTGGACAAAGTTAAATCAAGTTAAGGAACGAGAGCCTTATTTACAAGAAACAAAAATTTCTTGTGAAAAAAAAAATAAAAAAAAAAAGATGAACAAGCGCCGTAAAGATATGCAACCATTATACTTATTAGATTTAATATTCTTTCGGTTGTCTATCTTTTAGGCGTTTATTCTCTCTAGTAATATTAATAGTTAATCAGAGTTTACTTTAATTTTACTTTCCTCTGATGAGACCGCCTTGAAAAAATATTACTACCAACTGACTGTTATTCTTATAAATAATTTCTTTAGTTAAAATTTTTACCTTAAAATTAGTCAAATACTAAACCAAAATTCCCTTTGAATTAAGATTCTTCTTTAGTAAAATCGGGGCTAAAATATTATATCTCTTATTTATGATTACTTTATTCTTTAAATCTTTGAAAAGAAAGTATTTTTGAGCTAATAAACTGAAATTTTTTTACAGCAAAGTTATTTTCTTAAAGTTGGAAAAAAAAAATATTCTCACAAAGGCAGCAGCTTCATCCTAAAACTTTAAAATACACTTATATAAATTTTTAGATAATAAATTCTAATGATATTTATTCTAATTCCAATTGTAAAATTTTTTTTAATCATTCACTAGATACTTATCCCCTTGAGGCATCTAAAAGATTTCACTAATCCTTTCATGCTTTTCCTTGCAAAATTTCCTTCCTTTGATTCTATAGGATAACACTTAATCTTATCAGGTAAATACGCACAGATCTCTCTCTCTATTTTTAGTCCTTATGAATATTTCATTTCATATAAAAACTCTTTTTATACATCAATAGATTTTTCTTCATTGAATATTTTTTTTTACAAATATTAAATCAGGAATAAAAAAAAGCATCAAAAGATTAAAATAAACATTATGCTTTAATTAAATTTTTTCCATTTAATTATTACGTTCTTTAAATAACATGCTTTAGCTATTAGTTGGAAATAGGTCTCTTGAGGCTCAATTTGCGTCCATTAATGTTTTTAAATGATGATAAATTACTAAAAAAAAAAATATTTTTCAATCGAAATAAATAAAACCAAAATTATTCATAAAATTAATTGGTAATTATTTTAATTTAACAAAGAATAATACATTTCATGCCTTATCTCTTAGATCGCTACAGTTGAAAGAGTTAAATATAACATAGAGGGCTGCTGGCTCGTCCCTAAGGGCAATTTCCCAGCATCTGTGCAAACTTGGATATCAGAGAGTTCTAAAATGAGTAGTATTACTACCAACTCACTGTTATTCTTTGATAGGATTAACCATTTGTTAAAGATTTTATAGAACTATGAATTAATTAAAAATCATGATGTTTTAATCCCGTCAGAATTGTACAAGACCGGAATAAACCACTTGAAGGAGAGGAAACACTTAAAACACAGCACACAACTTTCTCTTACCTTTGATAAAAGAAAATTGTATTTTGTGCTTTTCACACCAGATTTTTTGTGTCGACATATATTTAATTTCCGCCGATATATTAAAATTCAAGATGTAAAATTTATAAACATAATTATAGTTGCGTGGAAAGGAGTCAGCCAAGGAAAATAAAAAAAAAAAAAAAAATTATTCTGTCCACGTTTCGAGAGCCCGTCGCATTACAATGGCAACCATTTCTCCTATCTTCCCTATGAAGTACAAGAGTAAAGTGCGCTTCAAACAATTTTGAGAGCAAAATGAGAATATACATTTTAAAGAGCATCTAAAAAAATAATTGATTTATGAATTTTCATCAAAATCTAAAAAAAAAAAAAAAAAAAAAAAAAAAAAACTGAAAAAAGTACATTAGTAAAGTACAGTGAGGGATAATATTAAGTCCCACCCATGCGTTTTCTATGTGTGATTATTTCATTGTTTTTAAATGGAAACTTTCACGGTTCAAACTTAGAAAATTTCCATTAAAGATTTTCATTTTCTTTTATAAAAACAATGAAATAATCACATGTAGAAAACGCATGGGTGGGACTTAATATTGTCCCTCACTGTACTAGTACTTTTTGGCCGAATTTGTTCAAAAGCTTCGTGTCACAGGGAGGTACCAAACTTAAATATAAAATTTCAACTTCATAGCTCTTTTGATTCTTGAGATATTTTGTTCCCAGACACACAGACAGACCATCACTTTTTTTTTTATTCAAAATCTTCTGACATGAAACCAATACTTTCTCTCTAGATATTTTAACATATATAGTTAAGAGAAAGCAAAAAGAGAAAGAAGAAAAACTCTTAGCTCTTAAAATAATTGCCCACATTTTATCTTCTTTGTAGAGATAGGATAATGAAGAATTATGAATTGTTCTGACAATGACTGAGTCTTCGCCTTCGGGGGAATAAATAGTCAAATCCATCACACAGCATCATCTATATTTATTATTAAAAGCACCCTTCTCTCGATCGGATTAAAAGTTTAATTTCAGGACAATAGCTGGGCCCGTGGGGCTTTTAGCCGACTTGGAGAAGAAGGCTTTTAGTACCCACCATGGGTGACAAAGTCCTAGTCCCGGGATTGAGAGGTGTCGTCTTGCCTTGCCGTTGCCTTGGCATCGATCCATACAAACTCATAGCTAATGTCTTTCTACGACGTTGACGTTTTGAGGGTTTCGAGTGAATGAAGTTCTCTGACTGAACGAACGCTACTCTTGACAACTGAATTGAATTACAGAGATATTTGAGAAATGTATTCTTTAGAAGAAAAAAAAAAAACATCTCTCACAGTATTACAAATTTTTTTCTTTTTTTGCGACGCATTCAAAAAAAACATGTTTTAATATTTATGACTTTTATAAATATTCAATTACTATTAAATTCGGAACATTGAAGGGAAAAAAAAATGGAGGTGTAAAATTTCAATGGCGAAAAGGCCTCAGGTATAATCAATAATAATAAAAAAAAAAAACTTTTTTCATCGTTATACAAACAGTAGGTAGTTTAAAAAAAAACTCTATAAAATAAATTCAAACTCGTGCTAGGAATGGGAAAAAGAGGAGGAGGATTAGCAAAATTTTTGTTAGAATTATAGTGAGTACTGTATCGTCGTCTTCAATAATTTTATATCTCCCCGCAACAAGCCTATTGAGTTGTAGGCCTATTTATTAAATTTCTTAGACTATAGTGTCGTAGTGTACTGATGGAAATTCTTTTGGATGATGTGATGATGTATAGTATATAAAGAGAAAGTATGGTAATCGTCAAAAAATTCGACTTGGTATTTAGATGTTTCTCCCCTTTCAAGTCCAAGTCCCTGAGTCCAGTTTTGGCATTATGTCCGTGTGTCTGTCTGTGTGGTGTGTGCGTGAACACGGTTGCTTAAAAACGCATGCAGCCAGATCGATGAAATTTGATACATACTCCTTACACTAAAATTGTAGATTTCCATCAACTTTTGGAGTAAATACGCCACCTGGAAGTAGTACTTTATCTAATAAGTTTTTTTTCAGAAATTTTGAAATTTTCAATTTTTTTGTCATACTGTAATTACTATATTTTAAAAAGTTTTAATCTTTGACATTTTTTCTAAAACTGAAGTTTTTGAAATAATCAAAGAAGAAAAAGACATTTTTCGTTAATTTTGATACAAAAAAATCAAAACAAAATCATACAGGTGTCATTAAAAAACACACACCCACACAAACACACAAATTCATTTATTTAGATTTATGTTTTTTATGATTTTGTACACTTGTATTATTTGTATTTACTACAAAATTTGATAGAAATCTAAAATTTTAGTGTAAGGGAGTATTTAGCAAATTTCATCGATCTGGGTGCATGCAATCGTGTTAAAACACACCCAGACGTAATTTCAAAAGAATATACGAAAAAGTTTTGGGAAAGTCATTCCCGATTTATTTTGTCTATTTTACCTAGTGCTATAATCATAGGCGTAGCCCGGGGGGGGGGGGGGGGTTCAAACCCCCCCTGGGGACCCAAGCCATGACTAGATATTTAAGCTCTATAAAAAAATATAGGGTAAGAGAAAGTAAAATATAACCTAATAATTTACTCTAACTAAAAAAAAAACAAAATCCAAAATTATTTATAAATACCCTAAAATAATCTTAAATTTTTAAAATTTTTAAAAAATTTTCTTGAACCCCCCCCCCCCCATAAAAAATTTCTGGCTACGCCTATGGCTATAATACAATAATTATTTTAGTTAGTTAAATACAGAGCTGAGATTTTCTCTTCTCGCAGATTTTTTAAAGAATGGATCATAAATAGGCTTTTATTATTCCTATACTCGATTCAGGTCTCTATTGACTCGCATTGATATCATGACGCCTAGACTCAAAAAATGTTTATTTTTCATCTGTTACGTTTTCAATGAGTGTCAGTAGAGATAATTTTTATATTTTAATGAATTGAATAATGATTTTCGTAATTTTATCAGTTTTCAGGAAATGCAAAAAACGTGCTTTGTAATAAAATTAGTACACAAAGAGTCCCAAAATTCTTTACAAATCTATTGGCACTTCATTAAAGTACATTTATTTTATTTCTTTGTTTGTCTAAAGTCATTTTCATTCTTCTGATTCTTCGAGTGCTCCCCCCTCTATCTCCTTTTTCATTACCTTTATATTTAGAGAATCCTCTTGGATGAGAAGAATTCCTTTCATTTATTTGTTTATATACTTCTCTTTTCGAGTGGGGGGGGGGGGGATATATTTGATGTCTAAAATTATAAAACGTTTTATTTTATTTTGTTAAAATTGTGATTTAGTATAAAGAGTGATTGTTTTCTAACAGAGACAATGTTTTGCATGTCTTAAATCAACTGAATCACTGTAAATAAACGAGAATAAATAATTAAAGCATTAATTCTTTTTATACTTCATTCTATTTATCTCAACTTAAATTCCTATTATTATCATCTTTAAATTTGATATATCTCTGTTTGTTCTTTATTTTACACAAATCTTTCACGAATTGAATTTGGTCCCACTTTGCCCATCTGTTTTGTTAAGTAAACATTTTTCATCTTAAGTTAATAGAATCCAATTACTTTATTCACTAAGTATAGTTATCAAAGAGAATTACTGAAATTATCATTTATTTTCTCCCACCACAAAAGTTTTTGTGTTAGAACGAAGAAACATAATATCGCAGTGCATTTCCTCCCCCACCCTTTTCCTCATAAACCCACAGACCTTATCCCCGCTGGACTCAGTTTCGAAGGTTTTGGTAGCCATTAGCCCCTCCGGTATTTCGCCACACAACAGCTGGCCGTGGCTCACCAATCGTACAGACTTACACTCACACACAAAGAGCAAGTGAGAGATAATTACCCTGGGGCCGATTAGCCGGCAGCATCAGCCGCCCACCGGATTACACCGCCCTGTAGAAATGAAGTAGTCAGGCCCGAGAAATAAATTGTCCATAAGCCTCTCTCCCTATGGCCTGCCTGTCTGATATATAGAGAAGCTGGATATTAGGTTGTCTCAGAAGAAAAAAAAAAAAAAAATTATTAAATCATTGAAAATATCTCATCTACTAGAATCGTAATTGCTTTCTTAATTACGCACATTAAATTTTTAATAAATTTTTGGTTAAAATAAAATTTAAAGGCGGCTACACATGTAACTGCAAACTTGACACTCATACATATGCCAGCATACACAAATTCCATTCGGATCCACGCGGCACAAGCAAGAAATAGCTTATGCCGAAAATTAACCAAAAAATGTCAAACTCGGAAGGTTATTCCTTCGAGGATAACAAGGGAGCGTACAAGTATTACGTAAAGCAATTTTTGAAGATTTTTGACCCCCACTACCCCCTATGTAACGCACCGTAACATCCCCCCCCCCCTAGACGTTACGTAACGCTCAAGTGGCAATTTTTATCTAAAAGTCACAATTTTGTTGCGTAAAGTACGCAAGTTGCCTAAAATACCAGTTACGTAACGCGTTGTTCAACCCCCCTCCCCCTTGTAACGCATGGTAACGTTTTACGAGACCCCCTCCCTCCAAATTGCGTTACGTAATACTTGTACGCTCCCCAAGAAATACTCACTTTTTTTAAACAGACACAATAAATATTAATATTTAAAGTGAAATTTTAAAATAAAATGGCGCAGAGTTTTGCTTGCTCAAATTATGCTTGTGCATGATAAAAATTCAATTGAGCATCAAACAGCTTGCACAATTAAAATGCTTGAGCAAAATTCTCTTATAATACTGAAAGAATATATTTTTGAGTGGAATTACCAAACCATATTTAATATTTTAATAAAGGAAGGAAGGGATTCCCACGGCATACTAAACATCAACAACCAAAGCATGTTTATTTTTATTTACACCTGGGGGAATCCCATCTCTAAACTCCTTCTGCCATCATAATATACGTATTTCAAATTACTAAAGAAAATATTGTTGAAGATGTTGATATTTTCAAAAGATATAACAACAAAATAGAATACGAATAGGTCTAAAAGCCAAACAAATTATTCTTACTTCAATAAACACGAAAGAAACACTGAAAACAACAACAACAGTTAAGACAACTGCTATAAAAAGGGTCAATTTCGATGACTGATGATAGTTCAGAGGATGAATGGACGGTATTATGTTAGTTGATAAATTAACAAACTGAACAGATATATTTACATTTGTATTTGTTTACTGTATTTCTAGGGCAGAAAACAGAATGTAATTGTTTAATGAGTCACTTGGATTGTTTGTCACGTAGGCTTTTAGCTATTACCCAAGTCGTAATCACTAATTAATTATTACTTAAACCGAATTTTCATTTAATTCTCTCGATAAAAATGATGATGGGGGATATATAAAAATAACGGGAGTTTCTGATAATCTTTAGTTCTCACGAGAATTGTATATTTAACATAACGGAATCTATCTGAATCTGATCTGAATCTGAAATCTATCTAATTAATATTATTTAATTTAGGGCATATAGTAAAAAAATACTAGATTTTCTTAAGGGTTATAGAATTACAGCCCACTCTCGATATTTCGAATTTTTCGATAATTCGAACTCTCATACACTCGATAGCTCTAAAGCTTTTTCGTAACAAGAGAACGTTCTATAATTCGAACTAGACCTCTTACCAAGAGCGGATCCAGAGGAGTTCCTCGTGGGAGGGGGGGGGATTCTGGTGTGACTGGTCGCACAACACACAATTTTTTCTTAATTTCGGTAATTTAAAGGCGCATTCTGTAATTGTTTGCCAGAATATAAATACAAATCAAATTTTTAAGTATTAATTTTTAAAATCTTACATTAAAAATAAATTAAAAAAAAGTATTTTTTTAAATCTCGGGGAGGGGGGTAATTACCCCCCTGTATCTGCCCTTGCCTCTTACCCTCTTTATAATCCGAATTTCTACAAGCAAATTTTACTCTTCATTTGCCGCGTTATGTTTTCTTTCTTTCAGTCTAGTTTAACTTCCCAATTCTCTTTAATTTGTCATGATGAGTCAAAGGCAAAAGTAAGTGCCCGAAAAAAAAAAAAAATTATCGCGACCGAGAAGTGGTTAAAAAAAAAAAAAACATCGCCAAAACTATCTACATATTGCAGTGTTAATGTGTTTTTTTTTTTTTTTTTTTTTGTACTTTTTTGCCGTTTTCATTATTTTTACTTTTTTACTTGAGGCTATAGCCTACATAAAAATGCAAGCTCATATAGGCTATATTTTCAAACATATAATATAACAAAAACTCTTAATAATTCGAATTTTTGTTCTTTCCTCTTGATAATTCAAAAATTTGGTAATTCGAATTTTTCTTGGATATAGGAGACACCGTAGTCAGGGAATTAAATAAATTAATTAATCAATCAATCAATCAATCAATCAAACGTCGACGTTTCGGTTGCGAATCACGATCTTCCTCAGGACGATTCGTGATTTGCTACCCAAACGTCGACGATTGATAAAATTTATTTAATTCCCTGACTACGGTGTCTCCTATATCCAATTTATAATCTTCATACACTTCTCATTTTAACGAATTTTTCTTGTGGTTCCTTGAATTTCGAATTCGACTGTATTAAAAAAAAGCTCAGTCTTTTCATTATTCAGTAAAATTCAATAATAATCTCAAAATAACAACCTATGTTTTTTTTTTGCTCATGATCTCAGATGGAATCTTAATTGAATTTTCATAATTCTGATAAGAATTTATTCTTTTTCTAAACATTAAAAACTCTCATCCATTTTTATTCTCTCCCCTATAACACCAAAAGGGTTGGTTGTATATAGGAAAGTTTATTTTTTCTTTGAAATTATACCCTCTATTATATGAAATAATAAAAGAATTTTTTATTCATTTTTCGTCATTATATCATATTTTCCAAATTATTATATATAAATCTATAAAATCTGTCTTGAACTAAAATGAAAGTCTTTTATATAATCAAATTAAAAAAAAAAAAAAAAAAAATACTTGATTCAAAGATGTAAAAAGTGTTTTATTTGCAATATCGTCTCGTTTTATGGGACGTCTTTTTATTGGCCAGGTTATTTGCATTCTCAGTGTATATAATTTTAAATGCAGCTTTTTATTATTTCCCATTTCTAATTTTATTCCATTAATACAAATGAGATGACCGTTCTGTATATAGATTACTCAGTTACATAAAATGGATTATTGTTTTATTTAAAATAAAAAAATTTAAACTAACATATTGTATATGAAAATTATTAACAATATGAAATATGCTTCTATTCACTCAAGCAGTGAATTTTAATAAAATTTGAGTATTATATATTCAGTTCATTATAAGGGCTCATGTTTAGATGGGATAAGAGCAAATACTTTGTTTACAATTAGTATCAATTACCGTGTATGGTAGAGAGGGTTCAAGAGGTATCCTATCCTCTTCTAGGTATTATACACATACTCAAAATTATCATGCTCAGAAAAAGAGGGGCAATTTACAAATCTAGTGAGATGAATATTTGAAAATTAAAAAAAATAAATAAATAAGATGACCATTTTTTAAACAAAAATAGCTTTGATTTTTTAATTGTCTGGCTCACATACTACTGGTACAGTACAGTACTACCGATACTATTTAGAGAACAATGGATTAATATCCTTTTTTCAATGAAAGAGATGGGAAAAGACAGGATTTCTGTTTAGACAAAATTCCTTAAAAAGCAGAATAAAAAAAAATTTCTTGACTATAGTAAAAGTCACCTGTACATTACAGCCCCTCCTTAAAAAAAAAAATGTTTAAATCAGAATATATGCGTTTTGGAAGAAAAAAATATTTTTCAATTAAGAGCTCCGATCCCCTCAGAGCATGACTCCTAGCACACGAGACAGACACTCTACCACTAACCCATGGCCCAAGGGCTCCATTAAATACTGAAAATGTTTTTAAATTTTCATTCCTTATGATAATTATGCATAGAAAAGTTGACATAAGTCACGATTAGTAATTTTTTCATACACTTGTATGTTATACTAAATACTGATCACACATTTTAATAATAAATGGAAAATACTTTTTTTTAATTTAATGGAAATAATTTTCTTGAGCCATTTTGAGTTGGAGATATTGACAATTTTAATTTTTTTTTTTTTATTCATTAGAAATGTATGCTTTAACTGTAAGAACCGAGCTCCCTCAGAGGGAAATATATTCCCCTTGCCCCATATGGAAAAGAAATGCTCCGCCTGAGTTGCTATTCTTCCTTAAATATTTTTTTTTAATTTTATTTAAGGTCTTTTTCTGCATTGAAGGCCATTTAGACTTTATTTTTTTCAATTGGATTGGTAGCCAGATTTTGTCGCATGGGATGCGAACCCTTGACTCCTAGCACACGAGCCAGACACCCTACCACTGACCCATGGCCCAAGGGCTCCATTAAATACTAAAAGTGTTTTTAAATTTTCAATGACTATTCCTTATGATAATTATGCATAGAAAAGTTGACATATGACATGATTAGTAATTTTTTCATACGCTTGTATGTTATACTCTAAATACTGATTACATATTTTAATAATAGATGGAAAATACATTAAGTTTATTTAAATTTAATAATCGATAACTTTGATATCATGGAGCCTTTGAAATATAAAAAGAAAATTAAAATTTAGGTTAATTAGCATTGAGAATGGAGAGATTGTGTTTCTCTATTTGTTCTTTTTAAATTTTTGATTCATTTTTAAAAATAAAAAATTAATGGGGGGGGGGGAATTTTTTTAAAATAGATATTTTTTAAAAAAGTTGAGAAAAAAAATTGATAATATATTTTTTTTCTCTTAGATTTTTTTTTGTGAAAATAAATGATTTGAGGGAAAAAAAATATAAAAAAATAAATTGAATTTTTATGGAAAATTTTTTAAGTTTTATAATATATTAAGAAGGAGTTTTGTTTTTTTTTATTTATTGTAAAATTAAATTAAAACGAAAACATTTTATTAAATTTAATCTTTTATCTTATTATTTCTTTAAGATATAAATATGATTTTTCACCTTTCTGATTGAAATGAGTTTAAATCAAACTTTGTGGATATTATTCTATGAAATTAACTTGATATTAAACTCTCTGTTAAATAAATAATGTAATCAATTATTTCAAAAATAAATATTTTTTCCAATAATATTAGATGCAATTTTAGAAGCGTATTATAATTTTAATTGAAAATAAACATCCATTAATCAAAACGTCACAAAAAAAAAAATATTAATAATAAATTAGTTATCGTGAACCTAATCGCTGGAAGGCTGCAATGGGTGGGAGTTGAAAGCAAAAACGCGAACCACAAAGCTCAGTGTTTATGTTTGAGCAAACAAAATAGCCATCCATTTTGAGGGCTGTTTGGATGGACGATTATCCTCAGCCTACCAAAACATTGCATAGCTATCTAGGATGAGCTCAGTGAGTTGGCTGTGCAAACGCTACCGAATTATCCAGAGCCATTTGAATAAGTTTATTTATTTCAGCAAATGGAGGCTTTTACTAAAGTAAAAATAAAATTATTATATTTTGTTTTTTATATAAATAGTTTTATTTGATTTTCTATTAGCATTTTGTGGGGATATTTTTGTTAAATGGTTTTTGAGATCCATTTATTTGAATAAGATATTAAATACTTGACAAGTTAGAGTAATATTTAACAATTTTTGTGAGTAAGTATTGTGGGCCCATGACCCCGGGATCTCTGGCCTATCCGATTTTTTAGGAATATTTACTATTTTATTTTGCGACCGCCTAGTGCAAAAGAAAAGCTCATTGATGTCCCAGATAGGCTGGAGAGTCTGGGTTCGATTTCCGAAAGCCTTAGAACGCTTGGATCTCTAAAAATATAAATATATTTTTTTATTAAAGCTATTCTAGTAAACATTTTATCAAAATTATTGATTTTTTTGCTTTGCCCCTTGAAAAAACAACCAAATATATTGCTAACAATTTCGGTTGCCTACGTATTGTTTTAAAGGCGCGTCTTAAAAGCTTGATAATATTCATTTTCAAATGAAGCTCATACTTTTTTTTTTTTTTTAATTTATTTTCGACTGTTGGCTACCATCTTTCAGCCCCACACATAGAGGTAAAGGCCAGAACTGATATCCAATATTTTAGTAAGCATCGGACCATTAAAGGATTAGAGCCCCTATAGGAGGAGGGGTCAATATTTTTTCTTACATAACCTTTAATTTTACTCGGTAGAATTTTTTGCTTTTTTAACAAACAGCTGTACGTCTAATTGGCCTTTAGTTGTTGATTTCTAGAGAGATAAATATTTGGACAAGAGGTTCTCATAGCTTTTTAGGAAGGAAACACCATTTTGTCTTACGAGCAACTTCAGCAATTACTTTTTTGGTGTCTAGTACATTTTGTTATCCCTACTTAGTCTTTCTATATTTAGCTAAATCTTTCTATTCTAATTTTATATCTATTTTTTTACCAAAATAACATAATTTTTGTTAAATGTTGAATGTAGAAATGTTGTCGCTTCCCAGGGCCGAATCTAGGGGGGGAGCAGTAGGTGCATGTGTACTATGCCACTATTCTTAGTGACTACAAAAAAAAAATAATAAGCTTAGAAAAAAACAAAATTTTTTTTTGTTTTTACAATTTTTTTTGCGACCAGGCAAAATTGTTTTACGACCCGGTGCCGGGTCGCGACCCACACTTTGGGGAACGCTGACTTAGTGTTTTTAATTATTTTTATTTAATTAATGAATAGTAAAATTATTGACAATCTATAAAAGAATTTTACTAGGGTACTTTGTCCCTTGGAAATACAACCAAATATATTTCAAACACTTTTGGTTGCCTACGTCTTGTTGCAATGGCGAGTCTTATAATATTAAATATTCAAAACCAAGTTCACCCTTAAGGATCTGTTTTCGTTTTATTTATTATGACTTTGATCGAAAACTTGTCCCTTTTTAACACGCTAAGGATATAATAATAATAAAAAAAAATTAATCTATATTAACTTCTCAAAAAAGAATTTCCAATTTTCAAAGTTATTATATTATTTTTTTTTATTATGCCATTTTCAAGGATTTGTGCTTCAAATAAAAAAAAAAAAAATGTGTTGATTTGAAAGTCAATTTTTCCTCAACTCCGTATGTCTTTTTTTTTCTTGAAATGTCAATCGAAAGAAACACTTTCGAGACTGACATATCTTTTCAAAGAAAATCGGATATCATAAAAGAAGAACATTTACTTAAACCCATATGTACAATATCTTTTTACCCGTCGATATATTCCGAATATTTTCTATATTTATAGTGCATTTAAGAATTGTTTCTCATTTCATTGTCGACTGTGATATGCGAATGTCAATAATAGGAGCCATTAGCTGGATTCTACTCCATGAATAATGGATGAGTATTATGGATCTAGCTGCTTTCTATCGTTGATTTAATTCCGATGTACCTAGCACGTGAGTCTGGAAGAAAAGAAATACTTTTTTTTCGGACATAAACTTATTTATTACTCTTATAATAAAAATATATTCCAAAAAAAAGAAAATCAAAGCTCTTTCTTTAGATATCCGGGTTTTTTTTTTTTTTTTTTTTTTTTTTGAAAAGGAGTTGATTTTAATACCACTAGATGGCTAAGAGCCAGAGACCGATTTGAATTTAAAGAGAAAAACAACGTCCGACAGCTAGCCTGTTGATTGTATTATAGAGAATCAGATTATTGAAATATAAATCAAATGGGAAATATAATTTAATTTTTTTTTCTTATTATGATTATTATTACCATGCTTGTAGCCAGAGGGGGAAATATGAAGGTCAAACCTCCATTCTCACATGAAATCTCAAAAAATAGGTCTATATATGGACCCTAGAACACAAAGGGTCTAAGTGCCATTTTAAATATTTTGATTAAATCAAAGTTAAAGTATGGTGTTGGCGAAGGGACGCTTCGCTAATTGGCGGTATCTGTCAAGAAATCCGCTTAGATTTCTTTATAGTGTTGAAATTTTAAATTCTATTAGAAATTAAAAAATATTTTATATTATTTAAAAAGAGGAGGGAGGTAATCGATAAGGCACCTCACCTCCTTTCCATCGCCTGAAAAATTTTCCTGGCTAAGGCCATGATTATTCTCATTCTCGGCATCGGAGGCCATTAACCCTGACTTCTGAATTTTAAATACGAGCATTCTCACTATGAACAAAATTGGCCAAAGAGTACTAGCACTTTACTGATGTACTTTTTTAGTTTTTTTTTTTTTTTTTTCTTCTAACAAAAAATTCCTAAATCACTAATTTTTGTATAAATGTATATTCTCATTTTGCCCCCAACATTGTTTCAAGCACACTTTTTTTTTAAATTTTATTTAAGGTCTTTTTCCGCATTGAAGAACATTTAGACCCCGTCGCTATTTATTTCAATTGGATTGCTAGCCAATCCAATTGAAATAAATTTTTGTTGCACCTTTGGTACATACCAGACTAAGGACACTTTACTTGTATTTCATACCAAAGTATAGGAGATTCGTTGCCCTGAATACAAAATTTAAAAACCATATTTATAAATTTTACATGGGCGGAGGGCAGGCTGGACGCCTCAAATAAATTTAAAATATTTTACAACTTGAATCCAAATGTACCTCCTAATATACTAGTCTCTGTCCTAAGAAATTTTAAAAAATATACTGCAGAATACTAAATATATCTGCACAAAAAAATCTGGTGTGTCGAACACAACTTTTAATTATCGAAATTAAAAGAAAGTTGTGTATTGTGCGATCACTTACCCCAGATTTTTTAATTGCAAATTTGAAAATTAAATAAATTTAAATTTTAAAAAATTCATTAGTACTTTTTTTTAGTAATTAAATAAAAAAAACGAAATTCTCGCAAATGTAATGGTATATATGTTGTAAAAGCCAGAGAGAGCGACCATATAAAATAATTACCAGTGTGTTCTAGCGGGACAATAAATATCACTTGGGGTGGTGGTCATGTATATGTGGGCCCCACCGAGAGAGAGAAAAAGAAGGGTGTTGCCCGATGCGATTAGGAACGTGGTTCTCCTTTTAGTGTATGTGTTTGTCCCTTTTGCCCCGAAAGTAGTGGTAGCGCCTCAACGAGTGCCCGGTAATGGACGCCTTCACGCAAGCCTGATTAGATTTATTGTTTAATCGACTCTCAGCCCTTTGCGACTTTATAGAACCAGTGGGGGTGGTTAAGGGAACCATTAACCCCAAAGCCGCCCTCTCGATTACTTTCACCTTAGGGCCTGTATGTGACCACACTTACATCCTCTCACACATACACATATATTTAGGCACTTTTTAATTAGGTTTTTACACCCACTAGAGAAATCCCATCCCCTCTATTTAATTCTATTCTTTTCTCTTGTTTTAATTGACGATCGAAATCACTCTGATTTCTTTTGTTAACCCGATGATTAGTGGGGTTTTTACTTTCCCTAAATATATAAAGAAAAAAAGAATTAGATTCATGTCAAAAATTCGATGTCGAGATTTTGATGGATATACACGATTTGTGGTCCCCTGAGTCTAAAAAAGTTGGTCTGTCTGTGAACAAAATATCTCAAGAACCAAAAGAGCTGTGAGGTCGAAATTTTATATTTGTTAGGCATCCCCCTGGCACGTGACACAAGAAGCGTTTTAACAAAAATGGCCAAAAAGTACTAGTACTTTACTGATGTTATTTTTCAGTTTTTTTTCGATTTTCTCAAAATTTGCTCCAACGATTTTGATTAAAATTCACAAATAAATTATTTTTTAGATTCTTTATATTCTCTTTTTGTGGTTGAAAGCACACTTTACACTTGTACAGTGAGCGCCACAATTAAGTCCCCACCAGATAGCTCTAGCCTTAATTATATGGTATAAAAACATATAACCAAGTATTTACTAATTTAAATAAGCGAAAAAAAGTAGGGTAGCAGGGTAAGTAGATATATAATTCTTTAGTATATGGTATAGTATATGGTGTATAGTGAAATAATTTTATTGACCGAAAAGATAAAACGTAAAATCTGGTACAGATGATTTTATTTTAGCTTTTCAAATTTAAAATTATTTCATCATTTACCATATTCTATACCATATACTTAAGACTAAATCTATGAGGTGGGGACTTAATTGTGGCGGTCACTGTACTTCATAGGAAAGATCGGAGAAATGGTTGTCGGGGTTTAAAATGTTTTCCCATTTTGATTAAAATTCATAAATCAACTATTTTTTAGATTTTTAATGTTTTTAAGGTTTTTAATGTGTTTTAGATGCTCTTTAAAAAGTATATCCGTAAAATTTTTTGTGAAATTTGTTTGAAGTACATTTTACCGATGTAGTATTTCAGATTTTTCAAATTCATTTTCCGGCTCTTCCTTCCAATAGAGTCAATGTGCCAATAATCTCCATGGGGATTTGCATGTTAATTTTCGATTCAAAAATTTGAAACTTTTTACATAGCTATTTAAAAAAAAAAAAATTTCCAATTCTTATGACATTTATGTATTTATTTAGGATTCTCTTTGTATATAAATTATATAAATATGAGATTAAAATTGTGAAAAAAAAAATTTTTGAAAATAACCATAGTTTATTTCAAGCAGTCATTTAAAATGCAATGTGCTATGGGAAATTAAAATATATCTCTACACAAAAAAATCGGATTGTGACAAGCACACCCTTCGGAATGAGAAAGTTGTGCTGTGCCACCAGTCACACTAGATTTTTTTTATTAAAAAAAAAACTTTAATTTTATTAAAAAATTTAGATCTGATCCCTAAATTCTGATTATTATATATAATCGAAAATTAATCCTGGCTACAAATGGAAATAGAATTCGAGGCAATCCGAATTTTTATTATTTGCATCTAAAATTAATTTGCAATACCTATACTATATATAGATATAGAGATATAGAGATATATAATCCATAGGGCAGGCAACGCTTCTATTTTTTAGGACATGATTTCCCTTTCAATCGGCCGCTTTCTTTCATTGGAATCGGTTGGCGTTATTCATTCACCAACACAATGCATTTTGGAGTTTGTAGCCGAAGGGCGATTTCGATTTTATTGAATTTTCACCCCCTACTTCGCTTCTCTCGTCGTAATCGGATAAATACTATAATTTATTTAAAAGAATGAGATCAAAACCATTAAATAATATTGTAATTAGAGGAAGATTTAAAAAAAATTTAATTGTTAAATAGTTTTTCACTTATTAAAATTTTTATTTATATAATTAAATCAAATTTCGCCCCCGGGTTTGGCGTAGTAGGTAGCGCGCCTCCCTCCTATACCAAACGTCGCGGGTTCGGACCCAGGCAGTCCGATGATTTTATTTAAGCCATTTGGATACCAGATGGCTTAAATAGAAATGCCCTGACCCCACAATTGATATATTCTCTACAACGGTTATCGTCAAAGTCTTAAATGACCTAAGTTGCCGAAAAGACTGTGTGAAGTGTGTGTGTGAATGTGAGTGCGAATGAGAAAAAAGTGTGAATGTTTAAAAAAAAAAAAAAAAAATCAAATTTCGTATCGGTAACCTCATCTCCATTTTGAATAATAATTTTTATCAAATTTTTTTTTTTTAGATCCTTTGGATTTTTTTATTTAAAGTTTTTCGACATCGGAGGCCATTTTTCACCCTGATCCTCTTTATTATAATTATTTGGTAGTCAATTGAAATAAATTTTTGTCGCATGAGACAGGATGTTAAACCCTGACCCCTTCTCCAAGGAGCAAGAATTCTATCACAAAAATTTAATTTAGTCTAATTATATTCATTTAGTTCATTTTATTGGCACTTATAACAAATTTATATTTTAAAAAAATGGAGCAAATTTTATTAATATATTACAAAAAAAAAAAAAAATATCGCAAATTCCACTTCTAATCCAAATTTCAATCAGTTGTGATAATATGGTTGCAGAATTCGCAGGCGTTGAATACTTATTGTTTTACAGGTATATATATATGTCTGTTCCTCCTCTATTTTAATTCTTCTTAAATAATTAAAAAATTACACGTGTAGGCCCGATGTATTGCTATTATTCAGATATGTATTTTGATTATTTTTCACCCCTCTGTAGCTTTGATTTTTTTCCCTCCAAATAACAAATACATGACTATATTTGTTCTAATATATTATAGTACTATTTATATTTTTTCTTACCCGAATGGCTTTGGTCGCTGAAGCGAAATTTTCTTGCAAAACCTGATCACAGGAGACCCTCTTTGAGAATCACTGCCTTAAATAATACAAAATTTAAATATTAATCTTATACATTTTTTCTTATCTATTTATCATACATGTTTTTTAAATATTCGTAAAAGTTTTTTCTTAAACTTTTTTTTTTTTTTTAATTTTATATTTGAATTTTAAAAAATATAAAATGAGTAGGCCTTAAAAAGCTTTTCACGGTCTTAAAATATAAATTAGCTGTAAGAGAGTAACACTATACTTTAAAAGTTTTAAAAAGCCTTTTTTTTTTATAGAAGTGTACTCGCTTCTCGTTACTCATTCTCTTCAATGGGATATAAAAAATATATCTTGTTAAAAAAAAATAAATTACAATATTCTAAATATTAAAAAAAATGTTTGTGTTCATTTGAGAAGATTTTAAATGATCATATTAAGAAATGAGAAATATCTTAAAATGAAAATTTTCGCCAGAACTAATCCATTATTTTAAAATAAATATGACCTATGGCTCAGAGGTAGAGCATTAGCTTCTAGTGCCAAAGGTCAAGAGTTCGCATTCCGATCCAGGCAAGAAATTTATTTCGATTTAATTGGATACTATTCTAGAGACGTGGTCTAATGCCCATCGCACCGCACATTTAAGTATGACTTAAAATTAAGTATCAACAACCTGGCAACGTTGTAAATTTTAGTGATATTCTGGTGATTTATTTTTAATTTAATAATTTTTTCTTTTTAATAATCATAAACTAAATTAAATACATATTGTTTATAAATATTAATTTCAGAAAAATGAGAAAATCGGAAACAAAATATTAATTTTCATGATTTTTGATTAATTAATAGCAATTTTATATATAGGCTACTATATATAAATATTAATAACGATCTGCACTCTATAACAGTGTTTTTCAATCTGTGGGTCGGGACCCCTAGGGGTGGCGAAGCCCTACACGGAGGGTAGGCGGCAAAAGGAAAAAGGCAAAGTTCTACACGATAATAAAAACATAATTTCATGGAGAAGGGAAATAGGTACCAAAATAGAGAAAATCATATAACTTACATAGTCTTTTGATTTACAAACGTTTTGTCGGTCTATGAACCAAGAGAATCGCCAGAATTTTTTCAACCTATAAATTCAAAAAGATTGAAAAACACAGCTCTACTAATATAAGACTGGAAAATTTCGTTTCAAAATTCCAACGGGAAGTTGGTCAGAGCGTGACAGACGGATGGACCGACAGGCCCTCCTCTAATATAATATAGATCATCCTCGAAAATATAGTTCATATTGTTCATGTTTTTTATAAGAAAAATCGAAATCGAATCCAAAAATGTATTATTATTAGTTAATTAATATTATATTATCAATATTGTTTTTTAGCTTAAGTCATTGCTAAGCCCCCCGAAATCGAGGGCTTAAATATTTGGGGGTTAAGTATGAAATTTAACAAACTTTCATTGTCATCCGTTGCTAACCACGCTCGTTGCTAAGATAACACGTTCTCTGATTGAAAATAAAATCATGTTTCAAGACCCAAATGGCGTGAATAAAGATGCCAGGACCCCCAATATATATTTATTAATAAATAACAGTATCGTTTAAGTCTTATAATATTAAATCACAAATAAATCAGCAGAATATCACTAAAATTTACAACGTTGCCATGTTGCTGATACTTTATTTTAAGTTATACTTAAATTGTGCAGTGCGATTGGGCATAAATGACCTCAAATGCCGAAAAAGACCTTAAATAAATTTTATATAATTAAGAGCCTTTTAAAATTAGAAATCTAGTTGAAATAAAATTTAGCGAGCCCCATTTTTTCCTACTCACTATACTATATTGCTTTATACAGGACGAATAAAATCCTTTAAAAATGATTTCGATCAAATGCGCCAAATCCAAACAAAAAATATAATTTAAGGGTAAATCCATCAAATCAAAAATTATTTCATTACATTACACACTTTTGATCTATTGTTCTTTTAAATGAACTAATAAAAGATGAAAGGAGCAGGCTGCCAATTTTGTTTCCAAGAAATTCAACTCAATACAAGAAACAGTTTCTACTTTATATTTTGTACAAATAATTTATGTATAATAAGTACACACCAACTGACTTCACAATTTGACTCAATGCATTATCATTTCAAACTCTCAAAAACTGAAGATGACCTTATTTAATTAAAACCGAACTGTGCAGAGGGTTTTATTACGTGGGGACTAAATTAACTGACTGCGTGCTCCTTTCTTCTATTGTTTAAATACAACAGCCGCTTTATTTCTTTAAGGTGCGCGTCTCGAAAAGCCGTTAGAACAAGATTCAGTACCGAGTTACTCTAGGCGGCAACAGATGGCGTTAGTTTTTCCCATAGGGATTTATTCCATTTCATTTGAAAGATTCCAGCTAATTAATTAAGGGTAAAAAATTAATTATTTTTTAACACAATGATTACTAATTTAATTATCTATAGGATATAGAGCGCATTTTTTTAAAATATCTTTTATTTAATGCGATTAACCTAAAAAAAAAAATTTATTTTTTCGAATCAAAAAAAGGGCTCCTATAAGTTGTAGATATTTTAAATAGCTTTAATTTAAAAAAAATTTGAGGTCGATAGTTTCAAAATTGTGGCCGCTGGAATCTCCCAAAATTAGCACCCCGAGACGCGCACCTTATACGAAAATTTTGGATTAAAATTATAGAAAAACACATTTGAGTCCTTGATTTTGAAAGTGGGACAATCCCATTTAGTTTTAAATCGTGATAGTGATGATGTTAATTTTTATCAAAAATTAACCCAAACTCAATTTTTTCACAAAATAGACTTGCATAAACTAATCATTTATTTATTTTAAAGGAAAAAAAAGGATTACTAATCCGATTTTAGATTCTTTGAATGAATCCATGTTCCTAAATCCATTTTAACAATCCATATCCATCGGATTGGATCTAGGCTCCCATCTCTGATAACAAATATATTTTAAAGCTATTGAATTTTATATGATATAGGTCTAATAAAAAAAAATACGATTTTTGAAATATTCATGAATGGTGTTTAATTTAAATATGCACAATAATCAAAGAGGCCGGTGTGGCGTGTGGGTGGGGGTGGTACGGGGGTGGGGTGGCTGTAATGGGCTGATGGCCCATAAGCGGTGGCGGCGGCGGTGTCGTGCCTCCGCACACCGCCCCCGGCTTAGCAGACCACACCGAATGCATTATGGAAATGCCTCTCTCTCTCTCTCTCACAAAAAAAAAAAACGAAAAATCTATTCAAAGTGTTTTTTTATTAAAGATAGACTCAGAAGCTTTTTCAGAGACCACTCGCCCCAATGGATTTATTCACATGTATTATAAAATATGAATTAAAAATATATGGTAAACTATAAGCTCTATATTATATAGATAAACCATATTACGTTCACAATAAATAAAAAAATATAAATACAGACTTACATATATTATAAATATTAATATGTATTTCTTAGTTTATACTAAAAATTTTACTCGTTTAAGTTTTTACTCGGCTGTTTACAAAAAAAAAATCAAAATCCAGCCCCGTCTCAATTTTTTTTTTTTTTTTAATTTCAACTTTTAATTCAAAATCGAATCATGCAAAATGGTCTGTCTGGCTGTGTTTGTGTCCGTGTGTATGTCTGTGATCAAAATAACGTATGAAGAAAATGAGTAAGAGGTTGAAATTTTGTATTTAGGTTAAGTACTCCAGTAAGGCGCGAAAATAAGCTTTTAAATAAAATCGGCCAAAGAGTACTAGTATTATTCTTTACTGATGTACTTTTTCCGGTTATTTTCTCCAAATTGGCTCTAAAATTCATAAATCAATTATTTTTTTTATTTCCTTAAAGATATATATTACCAACAAGACCAGATCCACCCCCCCCCGGGGGGGGAGGGGGGTAATCTGGTGTGACTGGTCGCACAGTTTACAATTTTTTCTTTCTTTCGGTAATTTAAAGGTGCATTCTGTAATTGTTTACCAGAATATATTTACAAATCAAATTTTTAAGTATTAATTTTTAAAATTTTATCTTAAAAATAAAATTTAATATACAAAAAAATATTTTTCTCAAATCTCGAGGGGGGGGGGGGGTAATTACTCGGACCGACCGCTCTCCGGCTTCGGTATCCGCCCTTGATTGACCAAATCATGGCTTTAATAAATATGCCTCGGATTCTGCCAATAAGTATATGAAACTTGAGCTTAAATAACGAGGTCACATCCCGTCTCACTGTGACGGGAAAAATTTATTGTCTCCTTAAAGGATTGGCTACCAAGTACATCTAAAATTAAATAAAGACAGGGTATAAATGGCCTTCGATAGCCGAAAACAACCTTAAATAAAATAAAATTGTACTATCTGAAACTAAATATCTGTGGACACAAAAAATTAACGGTATCAACGACAATTTTCAATTGATCAAACGAGAAAGTTGTGCTGCTGTACGCGATCCCAGTCACACCATTGTACGCCTTTTTCAAAGGATTAAGCGAATTGTCTTGACATTAGTTCGTTGTTTTTATCCTCTTTTAGTCTAAAATCGGCTTCTTTATGGATTGTAGTTGGAGCAGTTCAATTGTGAATGTGTGTTGATGCCAAGGGGGATGAAATACAGGGGCGAGGAGGGGGGGAGTGGGAAAAGGGATTCTAGTCGAAGTCCAATATCCGTCACCAGGTCACCCATCTTGCTGTATTGGCTTTATGTTCGTGTGTGTTTGTGAATGGATTTGTGCGTCTAAGTGTGTGTGTGATAGAGAGAGAGGGAAGAAGCAATGGGTTAAGACGCCCTTCCTTGTTCCTCATGCTCGATGCCAATTTCAATATTGCAGCTCACCATCTGGTGTTTGTCCCAAAACTCTTCTGTTCACTTCCATCTCCTCTACTTCCTTTTCTCTTTGCAGAACATTTTTGGTTTTTACTTCCGTATTCGCGCTATTTTTTATTGCTTTAATCTAATTAGATCATTAATTAAAAAGATAAAGGTATTTTATAAAATTAATTAAATTTTTATTTTCTCTTACCTATATATGTATATATATAGAGAGAGAGTGTTGGATTCATGCCAAAAATTCGATGTCGAGATTTTGATGGATATACACGTTTTGAGGTTCCCATTGCAGCATGGTCTGTTTGTGTTCAATTTTAAGCAAGAAGGAATTAAGCTACCTGGTTGAAATTTTATATTTAAGTTAGACACCCCCCTGGAGCTTGAAAATAAGCTTTTAATCAAAATCAGCCAAAGAGTACTAGTACTTTACTGAAGTAATTTTTCAGTTTTTTTCGATTTTCTCAAAATTCACTCTAACGATTTTGATTAAAATTCAAAAATAAATTATTTTTTAGAAGCTTTTTTAAATGTATATTTTCATTTTGCTCTCAAAATTGTTGAAGCACACTTTACTCTTGTACTTCATAAGAAAGATATGAGAAATGGTTGCCAGGATAACAAAACATAAATATTTTCTATGTTTATAAATTTTATATCTTGGATTCTAATATGTCGGTATGGGATTGGTGACCCCCAGAAATCAGTGTGTAGAACGTCCCCCGGTAGCGATCGGTCTTATAAATGTTTAATAATTTGTATATGTAAAATTAAAACCCTAATGGCCTCTGCAGTCGAAAAAGGGGGAATTAAATAAAAAAAAAAACTTATATCGGTAGAAATTAAATTTATATGTCGACACAAAAAATCTGGTGTAAGCACAGAACACAACTTTCTATTACTAAAGATAAGAGAAAGTTGTGTTGCTGTGTCACCTCAGATTTTTATATTTTATTTTACAAATTATCTGAAATTCAAAAAAGATTGATTGATATTTTTCATTAAATCTGGTACGCAAAATAATCTAGATTTATTTATCTACTGTAAAATTTAAATTCCTTTTCTCTCTCTCTGGTATATTTAGTATTAAGAGATAAAGAAAATGAGCAGAAAGCAAGAATCTCTCTGACCCCACACATACACTTTCACTACCTATCTAAAATGGAATATTCGGTACTCGGAGCAGCTTGTGCTCTGCTTCTGTGACAATTAATAAAACGCGTCGCGGAGAGCGCCGCGCCATTAGCTCAAATAAGGATTAATTCCACCCTCGGGGGATGATGGGGGATGGGAGGGCCTCATAATGAATGGCCATTACCGGCTCTAATAATTCTCCATTCTATATAGATGTACTCAATGCAAGAGTGTGTGTGTCTGTGAGAGAGATCTTGAGGGAACTTGCAACTAAACTCTGCCGGGAAAACTTTACATAGCCTCTCTTTTAAATATATATGGAGAGAAAGAGAGAGAGAGAGAGATTTCACAACGAGTTTTTGCTCTCGCTAATCTGTTTTGGATATAAATATGTATTAGGCACACAGAGATAAATAATAGCAGGGCTGGTCGAGACCTCGACCCTGAAGTCTCTTGGGGGTTCCCTCGAAGGGTCGCCATTTTCTCTTCTTCTTCCTTCCGGAACTGAATCTGAAACATTTTTATGAATTTTTTACAAGTCGAAAAAAAAAATCCCTCTTAAAAATTGCTTCAAAATAAAAAAGAAAGACTCAAAGTACACACATATATAAATTAATTAATTATTTAACAAAATTTAAAGCTATATCCGTTTTTTATTTATTTACTAATACTTACTGAGAAACATGAAGATGTTATAAATTTTTTTTTTTGTTAATAAATAATTAGATCACATTGCAAAGATAAATAACAATTATTTTTGAAAAAAAAAAACTTTTATTTTTGTAAGATACTTAATAAAATATTTATTATTATTTTTACTTTCTCTTACCTCTTATATGTTAATATATAGAGAGAGAAAGTATTGGATTCATGTCAAAAATTCGATGTCGAGATTTTGATGGATCTTTACGTTTTGAGGTCCCCTGAATCCAAAAAAGTGGTTTTCGCGACATGGTCTGTCTGTGTGTCTGTGTGTCTGTGAACAAAATATCTCAAGAATGAAAAGAGCTAGGAGGTTGAAGTTTTATATTTAAGTTAGGCACCCCCATGGGACGTGACACGAAGCTTTTGAACAAAATCGACCAAACAGTACTAGTACCTTTACTGATGCACTTTTTCAGTTTTTTTCGATTTTCTCAAAATTCGCTCCAACGATTTTTTTTTAAATTCAAAAATCAATTATTTTTTAGATTCTCAATAAAATGTATATTCTCATTTTGTGATTGAAATCTTCTGAAGACCACTTTACTCTTGTACTCCATAGAAAAGATAGGAGAAATGGTTGCCATAGTAACAAAATATAAATATTTTGCCATACTTATAAATTTTACATCTTGAAAATCGAATGTACCATACTGTCGGAAACTAAATACATGTCGACACAAAAATCTGGTGTGACAAGCACAGTACACAACTTTCGATTACCGAAGGTAAGAGAAAGTTGTGTGCTGTGCGCCAGTCACACCAGATTTTTTTTAAATTAATTCCCTCTTTCCCTTAGAGCTTGTTTCATGATCTACACTGAATCGCTTCTTCCCTAGGAGTTAAATAATATTAAATAACAATGTCCCTAGATGCTGGAACACTGGTAGAGAACCCGCCTCTTCCGCTAGGACGTCTGAAGTTTGTTTCCCGTATCAATAATATTGGCTGCTAAATCAAAAATAAAATACTGGCTGGTCTAAATCGTCTCCGATGCCGAAAAACCAACAAAAATCAATATGGGTTATTAACAGTTTAAAACTAATATCTATGGCCTTCGATGTCGAAGACAAAAAAATATGAATTTTTAAAAATTTCTGGGACGCTTAGGCCCTGTTCATTGCTTGAAACGGGAAGTGATCCTCTGACTTTTAGCACAAGTGGTGTATTTTCTAACACTTCGGCCTACGGTAGATAGAAAGAAATAAAGAGAAGGATAAAATGGGCGTGGCCTCGCCAAGGCTTCGACTAATCTCGCCTTCCTCCGCTGTCGCTCGGACGCTGGGAATGCATTTTTGTTACGTTACATTTTCTCCCAATTCATCCTGCGTTAAAGAAACTTTGTTCCAATAAAATTTTTTCATCAATCTAACAGTCATCTCAATTCTAGTTACATTTCACAACTAGTATTTTGTTAGGCTTTTTTTTTAAATTCGAGGCCATTTAGTCCTAATTCCTATTTTTCTAAATTAATTGGTTCATTTGTAAAAAATAAACTTTTAATGAATGTCATAGTTGTTAATCAGCTCCCTGAATCCCAAGGCGATTAGTCGTCCTTTTTTTTTAAAGTTAAACTTAATGTCCTCAAACACGGTCACTACTCATTTGTCATTTGAAATTTCGGGAGATAGAGAACATAATTAAAAAAATAATTACTATTCCCTCAAGATCTCTTGTATATTTTTTTGAAAAAAGAAAATATTGTCTTTTCAAAAGAAAGTAGGCACTTGAAAATATCAAATCGTAGAAAATATTTGAAGAGTCTTGTTTCTAATTCTCACTATAATTAGCATGTTGCGTAGCAACACTTGAAGAGTAACGATCCACTTTGAGGTATCTAACTATCCTCGAATTTCCTTGGGATGCCTCGACACACACTTGTCCCAAGCCTCAGGAACACTTGTCGACAGACAAATTGGACACAGACACGCAAAAATGGCGACGTGTAAACCCAAACCCTCCCAACCAACAAGAACCAAAAGCAAGTCATTTCCCCCAAACGAAAAAAAAAAAAAAAACTTGTTAACGGTAACCATCCAAGTAGAGAATGGGGGAAAAATTAGACATTGGATTGGGATCAGTGAGAGAGAGGCGATTTATCACTTTTCAGGAAATTAATAATTTTTCCCTTGCGCAAGTTTGGTTGATAGATTAAAGCCTTCTAATTCTTAGCGTACTAACTTAATTAGTTTGAAAGTCAGACTAATAAATTTATTATTAATGTAATTAGTTTGAATCTTTTTGATTTAACATAAATGAAAAAAAAGACTTGGAAAAAATAAAATCCGCATTTATAATAAATACTATTTTAGTAAAAATATATATATTTTAGGAATCATGCAAAAAAATCCGGTGTGATTGTCACACTTACCTTCGTTATTTGAAAGTTATATACTGTGCTGTCACATGATGATTTTTTTGAGTCGAGATATATTTAGATTTTTTGAGTCGAGATATATTTAGATGACCATTTGCATTTCATAAATGGCGCTGAGCTACGAATGCTTCATTGGAAAAATAATTTGAAATACTATATCAGTAAAGAGAAAAGTATTTTTAGTAAACTTATTAATATATTTTTACTTTCTCTTACTTCTATATGATATTATATAGAGAGAGAAAGCATGTGAAAAATTCGATGTCGAAATTTTGATGGATATACACGTTTTGAGGTCCACTGAATCCAAAAAAGTGGTTTTCACGACATGATCTGTCTTTCTGGGTTCAATTTAAAGCAAGAAGGAATTGAGCTAGGAGGTTGAAATTTTATATTTAAGTTAGGCATCCACTAAGGCATAAGCTTGTTATCAAAATTAGCCAAAAAGTATAAGTACTTTACTGATGTATTTTTTTTTTTTTTCGATTTTCTCAAAATTTGCTTGAACGATTTTGATTAAAATTCAAAAATCAATTATTTATTAGATGCTCTTTAAATTGTATATTCTCATTTTGCCATCGAAATCTTCTGAAGATCACTTTACTCTTGTACTTCATAGGAAAGATAGGAGAAATGGTTGTCATGGTAAAAATATATAAATATTTTTCGGTTTATAAATTTTACATCTTGAATTCAAGTACATCAGTAAAGTGTACTTCAAACAATTTTCACAATAAAACTTAATGATATACTTTTTAAAGAACATCCAAAAAATAGTTGATTTATGAAATTTAATCAAAATCGTGAGACCAAATTTTGACAAATTCGAAAACAACTGAAAAATTCCGTCACTAAAGTACTTATTACTTTTTGGACGATTTTTTCAAAAGCTTATTGTAAGGGAACCTTTCTTAAATATAAAATTTCAACCTAATAACTCAATTCCCTGATGCTTAAAATCGTTCCAGATGTATTTCCAACAAAATCTCGACATAGAATTTTTGACATGAATCCAATACTTTGTTAACAATATCTTTATTTATTGAGATAAGATTTAAAATCTTTATTTCTCCTAAACATGGCTTCTCTATTTTTTTTTTTAAGACTTATTGATAGAATTGGAATTCTTCTCATTATTCGTTAGTTTTCTTTTGTTTGGAAATTGTCTTGTCTTTGAAGCATATGCTGGATGGAGATGGATTGAGGCGTGTCTTGTAATCGTTCTTCCAAAGGGCAGAACAATTGGAACAACTGGGGCCCATATGTGCGATTGATTTAAACCCACCACTCGCAGATTGATAAGCAGAGAATCTAACAAATCAAATGACTTTTTATTTTGTCTCCAATAGTTAAAATTAGTAGACATACTTTCGCTTTAATGGAATATTTGATGTAATTACAAAATTCTTGTTAAAATTTTACGCCGGATAAATTAATGACTTCATTTAGAAAAGAGCTGAGGGGTAGAGACGACTAAAGAATAATGATTTTTTTAGAAAAAAACTCTCCATTTTTCTTTTTATCTGATTTAGATAATAATCAGTAGTTCATCTCCTCTTTTTATGATGAATAGTTTTCAATGATCTAATTACATTTTGCTCGGTTAGTATGTCTGCCTTAAAAAAGAATAGGATGAAAAATCATTGTGTGGTTTTATGAAACCACGATGCAAGTGAAACTTTTTTTTTCGGATCGTAGGCGTTTAACTGAAAATTTTCAGAAAATTAGTTCAATTAAGGGTATTAAAATCGCGTTTTTAATCTTAACTTATTAATTGGAAAATGAGGATTGGTAATGGAAAATCAATAGACCCATGTTAAAAACTGAGAACAATATTGAAGATTTGAATCATTTTAAATTATTTTAAAATATATTTATCAATTTAAAAATTGAATAATTAGATCTCACAATTATTTTTCTTTAATTCGTCATATATATTAAATTTCAACTTTCCTATTTTTGTCGTCACGGCTTGTGACGTCATGGCTTGTAGCGTCACGGCTCTTGACGTCATGGCTTGTAATGCGACATGCTGTTAGAAGAGCGAACAAATTTGAGGCCATCAAATAAAAGTTCCACTTTAAAATTTTAAATAAAAATAGTATCCTCGCAGTCAACAAGAAATACCGGTACTTAATATATTTTTTGTTCCCTCTTATTAATTCCAAAATAAATATGTATAAAAGGAATCCCATTGATTGTTCAAGGGGTTGGAATCAAAGTATTAAATAACTTAAATAAATTAAAGATTAGATTCTATATATAGTAAAAGATCTCTTGAAGGATTTTCACTTAATGAGATTTCCTCCTAAAAATAATAATAAATGATTTTTTTGATTAAACATCAATTAACGAAAAGTAAAAAAAAAGGGAAAGAAAGAAAGACTAAGTTGATTAAATGAAGCCCACTTGTAGCTAAGGGATAATAGGTTAATTCAACATGGATTGAACAAGGGGGAGAGAGAGGATTCTTATTGAATAAGACACTGCCCTTTATCGGGGAGGTCTCTCTGATTTTCACTAATAATTCGCCACTGTGTGTCATAAGCCCCTCGGATAAACGTTTCGATGGATCTTATAATATAATTATGACCTGAGATGACATGATTGAATCAGATGGGTGTCTTCTCATTTGCAGCACTTGATCTTTTTTTTTTTTTCTTTCCTTTTCTTTCTCTCTTTGTAGACGTAAGTGCTACATAAAAAGCGTCTAAATCAAATCTAGGAAACTTTGATGCACGAGAGAGTGAGTGATAGGATTATTTCCGTCAAAGACTTATAGAGCAAAATGCTATTTAGTCAGTTTTATTGCCAGGGTGAAATTCAATAAGACAGTCCATTTATGCACTCGTTCGAGAGGCGTGCGATTACCATGTTCAATTAATGTCTTATCTCTCATCTTTCTAAAATGGGAATTATCAAAGAAAATAAAATTTTTTTTAAATATTAATTTGATTATATTGTAATTTATGATCTATCAAAGTTTAGCCGAGTGTTTGTGCATTTCTAAAGAAGAAAAATGGTCCATCACTTTGAAAATTTCTCTTACCTATATGTTTACCTGTTATATATACATATATATAGAGAGAAAGTATTGGATTCATGGTCAAAAATTCGATGTCGAGATTTTGATGGATATACACCTTTTGAGGTCCCCTGAGTCCAAAAAAGTGGTTTTCACGTTATGGTCTGTCTGTGTGTTCAATTTTAAGCATGAAGGAATTGAGCTAGGGGGTTGAAATTTTATATTTAAGTTAGACATCTTCCTGGAGCGTGAAAATAAGCTTTTAATCAAAATCGACCAAAGAGTACTAGTACTTTATTTATGTACATTTTCAGTTTTTTTTTTTGATTTTATCAAAATTTGCTCCAATGATTTTGATTAAAATTCAAAAATCAATTATTTTTTAGATGCTCTTTAAAATGTATATTCTCATTTTGCCATTGAAATCTTCTGAAGATCACTTTACTCTTGTACTTCAGAGGAAAGATGGGAGAAATGGTTGCCATGGTAACAAAATATAAATATTTTTCTGTTTATAAATTTTACATCTTGAATTCAAATGTACCATACTGTCGGAAACTAAATATATCTCAAGGGGGACCCAGAAAATCTGGTGTGATAAGCGGGGATCACAAAGTTGTGTGTTGCACAGTCACACCAGATTTTTTGTTTAAGTTCGCCAACCCCCTAAGGCGTGAAAATAAGCTTTTAAGGTGCGCGTCTCAAGGTGCTAATTTTGATTTTGTCTTTCTATAGTCTGTATGTGTTCAATTTAAAGCAAGATGGAATTGAGCTACGAGGTTGAAATTTTATATTTAAATTAGGTTCCCATGGCAGAAAAAATCTTTAAATAAAATCGGCAAAGGTCTAGTACTTTCTGGCTGTACTATTTTTAGTTTTTGTCCTTTTTTCTCTCAAAATTTGCTCTAAGGATTTTGATTAAATTAAAAATCAATTCTTTTTTTAGTCCTCTTTAAAATGTATATTCTCATTTTACCATCAAAATCCTTGAGGGGAACTTTACTTCCTAGGAATAGATAGAAGATGCCTTGGAAACAAAATATATTTTCTTCCTTTATCGTCTATAAATACATATTTAATTCTAAACCTGAAACTAAATTTGTCTGGTATGACAAGCAGAGATCCTTTTATTGAGGTAAAAGAATTTGTGTGCTCAGACACACCAGATTTGTATATTTAATTATGAAAATCTAGGGCGTGAAAATAAGCTTTTGAATTGCGCGTCTCAAGGTGCTAACATTGATTTTGTCTTTCTATAGTCTGTATGTGTTCAATTTAAATTGAGTTGTTGTGATTGTAGTAGCCAAGGATGAAATAAAAAGACAGTTCTGAGGAAAGGAGCGATGAGAGACGGAAATGTTGACTAAGGGGGGGGGACAATTTATTAATTCTTACAAAAAAAAAAGAAAACGACACACTCAAGTAACACCTCCTCTTCCTTGAGGATCCAAAAATGTTTGAGTTTTTAGTATGAAACTATTCATGGCATTTGTTTCTTCTTTAACCTATTTTATTTATTTATCCTTCGTAATTTGATTAATTAAAATTTTCCCTTCAAATAATAATTACAATATACATTCACATCACGTATTTAAAATTTATTAAAAATTAATCCCAACTTAATATAATTAAAATCTTCTTTTTTTTTCCTCTTGTTTTTACAAATATCTCTCTAGAAAAAAAGAGAAGATGCAGGGGGGTATAAATTTATAAAGCGAATGAAGACGTTGCTTTGTGGTGAAGATAGCGATGACTCTCTCCATTTCCGTTTGCTTGTTATGCAGATTTCTTATATTAAATAAAGTCATAAAAGCTAAAAAGCATCTCTAAAAAAATTAACAAGGCTGCGAAACGCAAATCAGGCCACGTCATCGCATCTCACCCCCTTCTCTCTCCCTCTACTCTTAATTTTGACTCGGCCTGGCTTCAAAATAGGGTTTGAAATATAAAGAATGACAGGGACTACTTTTAAAGGATGTAAAATTTTATTAATGGAAATTTTCAATAATTATATTAATAATATTATGAGTTACTTTTTAGTTTTTATTCTAATTTCCCTTCCCATGAACTACTCTTCTAGTCAGACTATGATATAAGTGAGTTTGTATTAATAGATTAAGAAAATCATTGTGTGGTTTTATGAAATCACGATGAAAGTGAAACTTTTTTTTCGGATCGTAGGCGTTTAACCGAAAATTTTCAGAAAATTATTCATTTAAGGGTATTAAAATCGCGTTTTTAATCTTAACTTAATAATTGGAAAATCAGGATTGATAATGGGAAATCAATAGATGCATGTTAAAAACTGAGAACAATATTTATTTAGAAGATTTGAACCATTTTAAAAATTATTTTAAAATTATCAATTTAAAAATAGAACAATTAAATCTCACAATTTTTTTTTTTTATAATTCGTCATATGGATATATATCAAATTTCAACTTTCCTATTTTTGTCGACACGGCTTGTGACGTCATGGCTTGTAGCGTCACGGGCTCTTGACGTCACGGCCTGTAACGCGACATGCTGATAGAAGAGCGAACAAATTTGAGGCCATCAAATTAAAGTTTCACTTTAATTATTTTAAATAAACAACATTCTTAGAAAAGAATCCATTCCTTTAACATTCGAGTTAAATAAAAATGAGTTTTTTCACATGTAATAAATAAAATAATTAAATATAAATAATTTCCAAAAAAATAAATAAATAAACAATGCCTGTATTTCTGATTTCATCCCAAAGTTAAGCTTTATACAGAACTTTTGGTCTTAGCTAATTACGAAAATCCTATAACTACGAAAATATTTTTCCAGTTTTTAGGCTAATCTATTAATAATATAGTTTCTCGAAGCTAATTCTTTTATTTTAAGAGAAGGTAAAAAACAAGAGAGTCTTTTACAAAGAAATCCACAAGAAATAATCGCCAGAGTATTTATTTAAGCAGAAATATATCCTTAGGAAAGAAGCTATTTTGCGATTTGGCTGTTGGAGGTGAAATATTGCTGACAAAACATCGGCTTAGAGAGGGGAGGTTATTTATTTATCCCAGGCTGAAAAAAAGGGAAGCTAATTCCAGGACGCCGGCCGGTCAGTGCAAAAAAAGATGCTCTTTCCCCCAACCCTTCGCATATTAATCATTATTTTTTTAAGAGATTAAAACAAGAGCTTTCTGACAAAAGTGATAACATTTTTTTCGGCCCGATAGCAATTTGTGTGAAATCTTCTTAACGTGTTTTTTTTTCTTTTCCTTTCGAACCAATCATTAATACTAATCGTATGGTTGAAAAAATAATAAAAAAATGTTGATTTATTATTTAAATCAATCAGATTAGGAAGGGAATGTGTGAATGCATAAAAATATCAACGAGAAGGTTTATTTACTTATATTTTAAATAAAAATGTCAGAAGCAAAAGGATAATAGCAAAAGGGGCACAGCACACAACTTTCTCTTACCCTTCGGTAAGAGAAAGTTAGGCACCGTGCTGGTCATACCAGATTTTTTGTGTCGAGATATATTTAGTTTCCCATAGTAAATTAATTTCAAACTTGACCACTTCCAATTCATATGTAAAAAGTAAAAAAGTCAATTAATTCAAGATTTCCATAGGCTCTGTGCATTTTAAATGTTGACTGCTTGAAATAAACTATGGTTATTTTTCAAAATTTTAATCTTATATTTGGATATTTTATACACAATAGAGAATCCTAAATAAATACAAAATTTCATAAGAATTGGAAATTTTTTTTTAAATGTATAAAAAGTTCCAAAATGGGACCCCCTTGACCCCCTTTTTAATCGAAATTAACATTCAAATCCCCATAGGGATTCAACATTAGCTCTATGGAAGGAAAAGCCGGAAAGTGAATTTGAAAAATCTGAAATCTTTCCTAGGAAGTACAGGAGTAAAGTGTGCTTCAAAAGATTTCAAGGGAAAAATGAGAATATACATTTTCAAGAGCATGTAAAAAAAAATCATTGTGTGGTTTTATGAAACCACGATGCAAGTGAAACTTTTTTTCGGATCGTAGGCGTTTAACTGAAAATTTTCAGAAAATTATTCAATTAAGGGTATTAAAATCGCGTTTTTAATCTTAACTTAATAATTGGAAAATGGGAATGATAATGGGAAATCAATATACGCATGTTAAAAACTGAGAACAATATTGAAGATTTGAATCATTTTAAATTATTTATATATTATATTTTATCAATTTAAAAATTCAATAATTAAATCTCACAATTATTTTTTATAATTCGTCATATGTATTAAATTTCAACTTTCCTATTTTTGTCCTCACTGCTTGTGACGTCATGGCTTGTAGCGTCACGGCCTTTGACGTCACGGCTTGTACGCTACGCGACATGCTGATAGAGGAACGAAAAAATTTGAGATAATCAAATAAAAGTTCCATTTTAATAACTGATTTTTGAGCTTCTATATAATTTTTTTATACATAAATAGAAACATTTGTTAAATTTTAATAAAAAATTAATTAATTAAAATATGCAATACAAAAACTTAATATAATCACTAATATTTTCAACTACCATGTTATTTGATTTAAATATGACCACCTCGTTTTTTTTAAATTCAATAACACAAATAAATAATCCATTTTATTGATATTTTTTTCTTTACAATCAAATAAATGTATTTTAGCCATTATGAAATAAGTATATTTCAATTTTTAAAAGTGCAAAGAGGAAAACATTTTTTTTTTTTTTTAATATACTACAGTATATAGGAAATTTCTCAAACATTTTATATATATTAATAAAATTGAAAAAGAGGATGGATGATAAAAAAAAAAAAATAATAAAAAAAAAAAAAAAAAACTTTAGATCAATCATTTTTGGTAGTTTTTTTTTTTTTCAATTATTCATTATCTGATGAACACCAAGAAAATTGTTTTAATATATAATAAGCTTGGCAAGAGTAACCTCTAAAAATTTAATTCCGAACACCGAAAAGAAATAAATTCAATTGGATTCGAAAAAAAAGAATTGAGAAAATTCATATTTTATAACTTTTTTTTTCTCTCTTTCAAACTTTTCAAATAAACTATATTTTTTTTGAAATTATCTTTTTGTGTATGTAATATTAATGTGGTTGGAAAGTTTTTTTTTTTCTTTCCCTCACTCTCTCTTTCTGTCTCTTTATCCCACAAGAGACAAAATAAAAATCAGATCCCTTTTGTTTGAATTGACATTTTCTGTCAACTACGAGTAGTATATAAACAATTTCTCATTTTTTTTTTTCATTGGAAAATTTTTTTAATTAATTTTTATTAAAGTTAAACTGAGATCTGTTGGCTCTAGTTAAAACATCATGAATTAATGACGTAAAATTAAAACATTTGTATTTTAATTTCTTCTGTTTATAACACTCAGGTCTATTCACGTTTACTTTTAACATCTGAAATTAGCGTTAATTTAACACTTCCTTGCTTCAAATTGCTATTCTGTAAGCAAAAACTTTAACACCAAAGCGTTAACATTTAGTCACTTGTTATAAAAATTAATGTCAACTCCAGGGGGGTGCCTTTAATTTTTTAACGCTCTTTTTTTAGATGCTCTTTAAAATGTATATTCTCATTTTGCCATTGAATTCTTCTGAATTCCACTTTAGTATTGTACTCCATTGAAAAGATAGGAGAAATGTTTGCCATGGCTACAAAATATAAATATTTTCCCATACTTATAAATTTAACATCTTGAATGTAACGTAATGTCGGAAACTAAATAAATATCGACACAAAAAATCTGGTGTCACAGGCACAGAACACAACTTGCGATTACCGAAGCTAAGAGAAAGTTATGTGCTGTGCGACCAGTCACACCAGATTTTATATAATAAAATTCCTAATTAATTGCAAAAAAATTTTTCCCATACTTATAAATTTTACATCTTAAAAATCTAATGTAACGTAATGTCGGAAACTAAATACATGTCGACACAAAAAATCTGGTGTGACAAGCACAGAACACAACTTTCGATTGCCGAAGTTAAGAAAAAGTTATGTGCTGTGCGAACAGTCACACCAGATTTTATATAATAAAATTCCTAATTAATTGCAAAAAGTAAAATGATATAATTATAAATAAATAATAATAATATTAGCATTAATTTTTATTATATCTAATAAAAATAATATATGAATGAACTTAGTCACTATAAATGATTTGATTGTTGTTGGGCGCTCGCAGCGCCAAAGACGTCGTTCCTCCCGGCAAGTTGATCAATCAGTCAGTCTAAAGAAGAACGTCGAGTTTTGACCCACGCGAGTGCGAAATGTTTTGTGAATTTTTATTATTTATAAAGTGCTTTCATAATTTGTGTTTAAGTTAGTGATTGTTTAATATCTCCGGGATGTGTTATGTGTTTAATAAGTGTTTGAAAATACCAAATGGAGATGAATTTTGGAAAATATCAAATGGAGTGAATCACAACGGTGAGTTGAGATCCTTTTATTTAAGCAAATGGTCAAAAAGATGGCGAGGTCTGTTTGATCGATATTCGATTTAATTTCATTTTTAGTAATATCTAAAATTATTTAGTGAAAATTGACTACATTTTTTTTTTTTAAATATGTAATTGCTTTCTTTTGATAAGCCATTTATATTTATTTACAACCATTCTCTCTCACATAAATACATGGATTTCTTAATTCATCGAGACCCATCAATTTTAATTTGGGCAAAGAATATAATACAAGATACACACACACAGACACACGCGGGCGCTTACACCCACACAACCTTTTTTCGCGCGCGCCTGCCTTCACATACACACACACACAAACGAGCTATTTGGCGCCCTGTTCACACACATACACACTCACACTAATACGCGCGCGCTTTCGTACGCCCGCGCTCACACAGACAGACACTCAAACGCGCGTCACTCTCACACACACTCAAATACAGTGACCGCGCTTTTTTCTCAGAGGGGCGAGAGAGGGGGCAGGAATGGGGAAACTTATCAATAGGGAGGGGAGGGGGTAGACAATATACATATACGTTATAGCCTATTAACAGAGAAATAAAAAAAAAATTGAATTAAATTCAAAACTTTTTTTTTTTTAATAAGGTCAGTTTCGGCAGCGAAGGCCATTTATACCGAGTCTCTATTTATTACTTTCTCTTACTCTATTTATGAAATATTTTAGATGCCCTTTTAAAAATTATATCAGTAATATTTTGTGAAAATTGTTTGATGATGTTTTTTTTTTTTTTTTTTATTAATTTGATGATAAAAATAGAAAATAATTTTATTGATTTTTTTTATTATTATTTTTTTGCTCGATTTAATTGTTTCTGAGAATAATGGGTGACATTGGGCTTCTTTAAGTGACTCTCTTTGCACTCATGATTTTCCCTCTTTTTCTATTTGGGTGAAAAAATAATCAATGCATTAATCCAATACATTTTACAAAATGCAAGTGGTGTGTGGCAGGCACACCAGATTTTTTAAAACAAATTACTGGTTCGCATGATCTGTGTAATTACATAGATAGACTCAACAAATAACGAGAGAGGATAACGAGAGCAGACAAACACATATGTCTTATAATTTATTTCCAACCTTAAGGCGCTATCAAACGTAAGCATTGCAGCATGCGTATCAAATGTAATTTTGCTATAAAAAGTGAGATAAATAATAAAATAATAAATATACAAATCCGGTATATAATAAAATGCTTGGTTCCCTGCAATCAAGGGCGGATCCAGAGGTGTTTCTCGGGGGGGGGTAATCTGGTGTGACTCGTCGCACAGCACACTATTTTTTCTTAATTTCAGTAACTTAAAGGCGCATTCTGTACTTGTTTGCCAGAATATAAATACAAATCAAATTTTTAAGTATTAATTTTTAAAATTTTACGTTAAAAATAAATTTTTTTGCGAAAAAAAGGTATTTTTTTCAAATCTCGGGGGGGGGGGGGGGTAAAGAGGGTAATTACCCCTTCCCCCCTTGTATCCGCCCTTGCCTGCAATATATAATAGACCTACTACATATTATTCTTTAAATAAAACATAATAGGGATTTATTTGCTCTATGAGACTTTAAAGTCCGAGTTTATTATATATTAAAGTAAAAAAATTCTTTAATATCACACTTCCCGTGTAATAATAAAAAAAATATTAAAATTTAAATGAATAATGAATATGAAAATAAAAGTAACACATCTCTGTTTTCTTTCGGTAATCCCCTTGCAAGCAAGTTTATCAATTATTGTCCGATATTGATCTTCGGATTGCCTCCTGTTTCTCTAATGAGGCGCTATACTACACCTGGAGTGGGAGGTGTGTAGCAAGGCTTAGGTTCCAAATTTACAACCGGGCTTATACTCATGGCTCGACACTCGACACCTTGGGGGCTTGGGGTTGGAGTTCGAGTATACATCTGCGGCTCTTCTCTGTGGCATGCCGTAAACTTGTCTCAATGAAATCCTACTACTATGTGAAAATTTCATGTATCTCGGATCAGATAAATAGATACTAAATGATTTCAACTGGATAAATCTCCCTCTTTGACTATTTAATGATTTACGAGGACATTACTAACCCTAATAAATTATAACAATAAATTTTAATAGAGTTGAAAGTTCTCTTCCGGTAAAATTGATTATATCTTAAGATCGATCTTCCTTTTTTTTTCACTAATATATTCTGACAATTCGTATTTAGATTATAATAAATTTTAGTAGGTATGACCCTAAAATTTCAAATTCAAAATAAAAACTCTTATTTGAATTCTTTTAAAAATTCTTTACCTCCGAAGGTTCAAGCTGACTAACGGGAAAACTAATAATAATAAATATCTAATCTGATATTTTAAAGAAATAAATTTGTATTTTAGCCCTTCGGTGGTTCTGGGTTTGAATCTTCACTTTAATCGGTAGATATATCTACTATTTTAGGAAGAAAACACGAATTTCTTTTCTCATTCCATGCTATTTGAATGGGAAGTTTCTAATAAAGAGAATTTCACGGCATACTGATTTCCGTATGTCATGGTCAAGGCCTTTCTTTAAAGGGAAAGTCCAGAAGGGCGGAATACAATTTTAGCCAATAAACTGAGAATGGAAGAATTGTAAAAGGGCGTAAAGAAATCAATATTGAAATTCGGTCATGCTAGGTTGACAGCCGGATATGTTCATCGGAAATGGTCCGGTGGTGTAGGGGGGAGAACCATTTTGGAGGCGAGAGAGGCCGGAGATGGCCATTAATTCACCGATCGCTCGCTACCAGGCATTGATCGAACCAACTAACCAAACGCAAGCTATTCTACAGACTAATGTCCAATTATATTCTAAATATCTCTTAATCAGTTAGTCGGTCCTTTTATGTACTTATGATGTTTAAGAGACAACTTTGATTGAATTCATTTCCTTCAATCATCTGTTTGGTTACTTTTCTAACAGCAAGGCGAATTGGTTGCTTATGATCAAAGCACATAATTCTTGGGTTCAATTAACAACTGAATAGCTCACATATTAGCAACTTTTATTTCATCTCAATCCCATCTAATCAAACCAACCCGAAATAAAAGTATCGATATATTAACATGATAAAAAATAAAATTTTATGTGTGTATCTTTTAAAATAAGACAAGCAAGCGAGGAATCGTGTGTGTTCATTTATCACCTAGGATGAACAAAGAAAATACGACATAATTTAAAAGCAAATAGTGATGTTGGCCGGTCGATCCATTTACGTACCCAATATACCAACCAGGATTTAGATCATGATAAGTTACGTCGTTAACACCGCCAAGATAACACAATGGATTTAAGTCCCGATACGATATTTATACCCGATGTCGCTTCTTGACTTGTTTATTGCTTTTCACCCGACGAATAGAGGTTTAAAATTGATACGAATATGTAAAAATAGAATATTTTCTTTGAAAAGTATAATTTATTTCATTGTTTGTTGAAGAATGCACAAAAATAAAATGTTGAAGATATTTCGGCATCTGAGGCTATTTAAACTCCGATTTGAAGTCAATTAATTTGAAATCTGGGATGGGATGTGATGACTTCTACCATCAGAAGCTAATGCTTTAGTTCTGAACCAAAGGTCAAGGGCAATTAGAAATTGGAAAGAGTAACTTCATCACGAATGTGTTTATTAAAGCTTTTGTGGTTTGAATTATTATTATTAGGAAAATTTTTAATTACAAACCAGATTTTGTATTAATTATTTATTAAAAATATAAATATAGTCGAAACATTGTACTGTATTTATATTTTTAAATAAATAATTAATACAAAATGTTGTCTATAATTAAAAATTCCCATAATAAGATAACTTCATTAGTTACTTTCCATGAATATACGTACATCTAATCAATTTAGTCGTCCTTAAAAGCTTTTTTCAAAATAATTGTAACCTCTTGACCGATAGACGATATATTTTGTACTAAATTTCATAATCATCAGTCAATAAATAAAGCGCGCTTATCTTATCTTATATTATTAAACGAGAAATGTACGTTTATTTCTTTGTTTGTAAATTCTCACAAACGGCTCTAATAATTTTTTACAAATTTTAAATATAGGCTTAGTATTATTTTTGCTTTAGGGCTCGTGTTTGAGTAAATTCAGGTACTAGTAGCCTACTTTACTGATGTACTTTTTTTTTCTTTTTAATGATTTCTTTCCATTTTAAATATGAAATAAATATTGTCTTTGAGAAAATTCGAGTACTTTTTTTTGTTTATTTTTCTACTTTTATAAAAAAAAAACCAACTTGGTCATTCCGGAGCTAATATTATTTTATCTAATCCAAATTAATATAGCTACGGTCTGAGATTTGATGAATTTAAAATATCTGTATACGAAAGCACTTTCGATAAAATATTTACCTTTCCTTATTTATTTTCAAGACCTTTATATGCCATTCTTCTCTTCTCTCTTATGCTTTAATATATTTAAAAATTATTATATTATTCATTCACATCACCACACCAAGAATCATTGGATTATGGGGTTTCTGTTAGAATTAATCAAAATAAACCATTTCACAAAAAAAAAAAAAAATTAATAACCATTTTTTTAAACTCCATTAAATAAATCCGAATTTTCTGCAAATTATAAAACTAATGCCATGGAAAAATTCAATTATATTTTTTTTTAACCCTTTCATTAATGAATTCCAAACAAAAAACAAAGTGCACTTTTAAAGAAAGGAAATTCGAAATGGAGTTTTATTTAAATAATTAAAACAATAAGCTTTATTATTAATGCTTCCTTTTATGGACTATTAACTTTAAAAAAAGTTTTTAACTAAAAAAAATGAAATATTAATCGTAATATTTAATAAAATCGACAAAATATTATAATAATAGACTATATATTATTGATATTAACAATACCTTTTGTTCTTTTCATTACGTATTATATAATTATATATGTATAGTTTATTTTTTAATTAGTTGAAAAAAAAAATTTCTTAAAATTATATGAGTTTTATTCAATTGCGGTCTTAATAAAACTAAGGAAACACTCTTTACTAGAGAGAACAAAAGATATTTCAAATTTATTATTTTTTTTTATAACAAGTCAAGAATAATTTTTTTTTTTAACTAATTATCCGAATAATTAATTGTAAATGCATATACTTAGTTTATCTTGAAAAGCGAATAATGAATCTTTAGTGAAAGCTTTAATTATAGGCATTTAGAAAGAAACACGTGGTGAGAATTCGCGAGGTCAAAGTTTCCAAGCGAATTTCTTTCCCTCGCCCCCTTGAGAGAAGTGAAGGCATAAACGAGAGTGTCTATAGGCTAGAGGGTAATTTCCGCCCTTCGGACATACCCCCTAAAAACACTCAACCCTCAAGTGAAATTGAAGGGATATCACAAGGCAACTTTTTTTTGTGATGGAACAAGACGAAAAGCATAAAAACGAGAGAAAATACTAAATAGCTCGTATAATTGGAGAGAAGTTTAATTCTTCATCAGTTAAAAGAAGTAAAAAAATAATAATGTTTTTTTTTTTTTTTTTAGGCTTTTTGCATTTTAGGCTATATAGGCTTTAGACGATAGGCTACTCATAATCATTACTATACCTTATATAAAGCGCTAGCCACTGACTTCCTGTCTATGTGTGCCTCTTCTCTCGCTGATTGGTAGAGTTACAGGAAGTGGAGATAAAGAGGAAAATTTAAAAATTTAAGTCAGAGAAGGAAATTTAAAACTTGAAAATTTTGCAATTGCAAGCCGAGAAGGCGAGCAAGGGCGTCCAGGGGGCGGATCCTCCTGACTTTATCACTTGTAATACTAATAATTGTTTAAAGTTAATGATAATTTTACGAATATTTTTTAAAATAATTTCTGCTAATCATGGACTAATATTTTATTTTTAATTTTATTTATGGACTTTTTTGGCATCTTAGGCCACTTAGACCCGGTCAATATTTATTTCAATCAATTTTTTCGCCTGGGACGGGATGCGAACTCTCGACCTTTGGCACCAGAACTAATGCTCTACCTCCGAACCAATTTTAGATATTTTTTTTTTTTTTATTTATTAGGCAAAAGGCAGATCATTATGCCTTCATACAATTTTTGTAAGAGTACGAATAAATATGACTACAAACAAATAAGGATAAAATATTAAGGATACAAATAAATAAGAATACTAAGAAATAAGAAATTTTAGATATTAACAAGACTGATTTCGTTTTATTCTATATTTATTTTATCTTCCTTCCTGCACAATTATTGTAAGCTTTATTTATACATAAAATAATAAAATCAACATTGCCTTGTGATTGGATACAATTGGTTTGTTCGATCAGACATCCGGCGCATGCGTAGTAAAGAAAATCACATGCGCAGTAACCGCAGATAAGCCATAGCTGCAGCCATTTCTTTAATGCACCTGACGCCCTTGGACGCCTGAACGAACGAACCTATAATAAATAGACCTATATACAAAATAAATAAGAGATGTTTGCAAATTTTACATCTTTAATTCTAATTTACCAAAATGTCGACACAAAAAATCTGTAGCGATCTGTCACAGTATTTATTGAGTTGCTTGATTAATCTAATTTCAAATAGTCCTAATCTATTTAACCAGACTATGCTTATTTTTCTACTTCTCCTTCTACCCTTGGGCGCTCTCAACATGTAAATAAATCAACTGAACAACCCATGCAATTTTTCATACATTAATAATATACGTTGTTTTGTTTTCATTAAAAAATAAAGGCTATTTGGAGCCTTGTACGTTTTTTTTTCTTGGATCGATACCGCAGTCTTGGATACCCCTGTCTTAGGAAATAGCTAAAAAAATAAAAAAGATAAAATGTTAATTTCATAAAAATTCAAAAAGGAAATTTTATTATACAGATCAAAAAAATCTTTAGAATTTTATTAATTAAAAGATAAAAAATGCTAATCGTATAAAAAAAAATTGTGTTAAAACAGAATTTGTGATTTTATTGCATATTTATGATAAATTAAAGGTGTGAGGTCAAAAATTCTTTAAGCTTTTTTTTTTTTTTATTTGTTTATATAAAAAACAGCGCGATTATATTATTGGAATTTGTAAAATAAACAAATTATTTAGATGGTATGCGAAAGGTTTTTTATCTTGATTGGTTTCGAGAAGAACATCTCGATGGCAGCGGATTTTCGTTGTATTTTTTTTTTTTTTTTATTCTATTGATTGTGCCGATTCGCACTCAGAATTAAGCCTCCCCCCATTCCAAAACGAACCCCCAAATCACGCCCTGTCCCGGTTAAACCCCATCGGACACTCAAACCAAACCGACCATTTGTTACGAACGCTATGCGAATTTAAATGCCGTCGGTTTTTAATCAAAACCTGTGCGTTCCTCGCTCTTTCTCAGGAAAAATTTCCTAAGATTTAATTAAATTTAAAGTGATAATTACATTTTAAATTAATCAATTAAATTTCTTATAAGCACTACTTACTTTACAAAGTCTTTTTAAACGATTCGATAATTGCATTCTACAATTAAGAGCTTAAAATTGATTATTTCTTTTTTTTTTAATAATAAAATGAAGGACCTTTTTGATTTAAAGAATATTGAATTGGAAACAACTCGTTTAAAAGAGTAAAAAAATTATTAATTAAAACATAATTATTATTACAAGTTTTTTCTGTTAGTTTAAGGAATACTAGATATATAGCTGTGGCCACAAGGACATGGGTGGAGATAGGCGGAAACGCCCAAGGGCTACTAGTGAATGTGTGAGATAGTGTGTGTATGTGTGTGACCACAAGGAGGGAAAAATTCATTTTTTAAATATTTGAAGCTATTATCTCTATATGATACGATTATTTTTATTTATTGCAATATATTACTCTATACTCGTTCATATATTATTTTTAAAGTTCTTGTTTTTGTCTTATTACGGGTATAAGTTAGATTTATTGTTATAATAAATCAAAACTTAAATAAAAAGAAAATTAAAATTTCTGGACATCGGGAATTGTTTTTTTTTTTTTTTTTTTTTTTTGCATTTTTCCGATGACAAAGCCAAGTCTTGTGGAATAACGGGATCGAGGAGACAAAAAGTCACTAAGGAATTGGAATGAAACATCGAAGTGGACCCCTACTCTTTTTTTTTTGAGAAGAATAAGGAGGTGGAGAAGGGGACAAATTCCAGACGATTAATTTTCAACGACTCTACCTCAACCATTCAGCAGATGGACTTTCGGCTCATCTTTTTACTCCATTAGTCCGCCGAGATTCTTCTTGAATAAACATCCAATTTTTATTCTTTGTAAAGAATGGATCCATTAGACTATATCAAGGTCGCCTTTCTAATCATATTTTTAAAAAATGGGAAAATAAAAAATTTTTTCGTATAAAAATTTTTGACCTATGTACGATATTAAATTTCTTAAGCGTCAGTCAATAATCGAATATTAACCATTACAAATTAAATGTGTTAAAAATTATGATTCATAATTTTTTTATAATTCTAGAATAAAATTAAAAAATAAAATTTTTCTAGATTTGCTTCTTCTTTTGAGTTTTTTCATTTCGACATATGTATGTCTTTTTCAAGCGCCCTAGTCAATGGCGCGAAAATTTGTGTCCACCTTCATAGTAGATGGCGCTGAAGTCTTCGAATATAAAATGCACGTAACGGTCCTTTATAGGTTAGTTCACTTGAGTCGGTGCAAGTGCACAGTACTTGAAAACGTCTGCAGAGTAAGCAGTCGAAAAGTAGTGCATTATTTAAATATATTTAATAAATAAATAATACCAAATGTGGTATATAATTAAAAACTCCCATAATTAATAAACCTCTATTTCATACCCCACCTTCATATAAAATTTAATTTAAATATTGAAAAAAAAATTAATAAAATCATATAAGATACAGAAATAGGGTGAACTTGTTTTTTTATTTTTTGAGGAATAGTTTTTTTAATATAAATCTATTAAAATTTTTTGTTCTAAATGAATATTAATGAATAATTAATGGTTTTATAGCCAGTAATAAATGGCTGCTTCTGCGGATACTCTCTGTCCATCAGAGTGCATTTATATTCGTCCATTAAATTGGGTCGTTTTGTTTATCCAATGTTGAAATGTCCAATAACCTGGGTTTATAGACATCTCTATTCAACAGCTGAACTGAAAAGCTTTTTGATTTTTTATATATATCTATATTTACATATACCGTAAACACTATTGATACTGTATAATAAATAGTCTTAAATAAAAAAAAAATATAATAGTAATATTTATATAAAATATTTGTTTATTTTTGGAAATATAATCTGTATGACAAATATTTTTTTTTAATTAAAAGCCTCAGGGGGTGGATTTATTCAGATATATGTTAATAAATTCGGATCAATAATTTATTTTTTATAATTTCCATCGAAGCGAATGAATAACTTTTTTTTAATGATCTGATTTTTTTTTTTAAATATTCGGACGGATTACTATTCTAAAAAGCTCGATTTTTTTTTAAAATTTCATAGCCATAATTGTATTAATATTGTATAACGTTCTACTTGTTATCCAATTTCACAAACAAAATCATTGTTTTTACTAAATTTTATTAAAATACAAATCATCACATGATGATACTTTATCAAATAATTTATCACCCTTCAATCAGAAGTAAAATATTGGAAAATTATTTGAAAAGTGATTAGAAATTCAAGAGGCAAAAATTTATTATTTTTAAATTAATTTTCATCTCTAACCCAATGAATAAAAAACTTGTTCTAATACAAATAAGATGAAACATGTATCAATCCTAAAAACAAACCTTTACTCTATCCCAGCGCGACAAGCCTCTAACCCAGGGGTCTGCAAACTTTAGAGACCAAAAAGCCATATTCACCCTTGGGAAAACATTTTATAGAACCCTATAGCTGCTGTCCAATATTTCACTAATTGCCATTCATTAAAGGGCACCAAATTGTACCAAAATTAAATGATTTATAATTTTTTATCACTTATTGTTGTACGCCTAATCTACATCTATTTCGGATTTTTTTCCATCCTCAGGACAGAAAACCTAAATAGATAGGAGTAGATCCTACAACAATAACTGATGAAAAAAAAATTGAAAAACTGAATTTAATTTTGCTACGTACAAAAATTACATCTATATACAGCGGCGTTTTCCAAACTGTGAGGCGCGCCTCCCTAGGGAGGCGCGGACTAGTCTAAGGGGAGGCGCGAATATAGGCCACCAAGATCAATTTTCCAAATGATTGCTAGTTTTATAAATAAAATAATAAAATTTAGAAGATTCTGGGACGGAGGTTTTCCTTAATTAAAAACTCGATGAGTCGCAGCGGCACCATCAGTAGAGACGGTGCCAATGCGGCTCATCGTGTTTTTAATTAAAATAATAAATATGAATAAATAAAAAAAATATTTTTACAATTTATAGGCCTAAATTAATCTGTTTATGAGAGTTTCGAAATCTTCAAAAATTAATGGGAAAAAAGTGTGAGTTTAAAAAAAAAAGATTGGATTAGGGGTTGAGAAAAATTGAAAAAAAAATGTTGTTTTTTTTTAATTTTTTTTAGCTAAATCGAAGCCAAATAAATAGAAAACATTCAAAAAATAGCGTTGATTATTATTTTGATTAGCGGGGTTGATAAAGAAAGGCTTGGAATATTAAAGAAAGGTCTTGGAATATTCCAAATCACTTGTTGACATTCTTAGGCGCCGAGCTGCTTGCTCTCTTTTTGAGTTGTGTTTAAAGTGATTTAAAGTGAATAATTGATATAGTGCAACCCACCCTGACCACTCCCCTTTTTTCTGACTAGACGCGAACTCGCCCAAGGCGATAGCATTGTTAATTATTTTATTTATTAAGATTGGATTTCAAATGGCTTAAATAAGAATGCCTGGACCCTAACATATAAATATTCTTAATAACGGTTATCGTAAAATGTCTTATATGGCCTAAGTTGCTGAAAAGACTGTCTGAAAGCGTATGTGAATGGGAAAAAAGTGTGAGTGATAAAAAAAAAAAAAAAATTGGATTAGGGGTTGAAAAATTGAAAAAAAAAATGTTTTTTTAATTTTTTTTTTTTTAGCTAAATCGAAGCCAAATAACTTAATTAGAAAACATTCAAAAAAATTGCGTTGTGTCCCCCCCCGGGCGGCCGCCCGGGGGGGGGGGCGATTGTTATTTTGATTAAGGGGGATGAAGGGTTGATTATTTAAGAAGGCCTTGGAATATTCCAAATCACTTGTTGACATTTTTTTCCAGTTCTAAATATAGTTAGATTAGAGCAAACGGTATTTTTTTTACTTTTAATAAAAAGGGAATTGTTATTTTCATTTATTTTTATTCCTATACAAACAGAGAGAGACACGTCTCTCGTTCAGTCGAGCGGGCGGCCGGGCGGCAGGCGCGCCTGCCTCTTTGCTCTCTTATTTTTAAGATGTGTTTAAAGTGAATAAAAGTGAATAGTGAAACCCACCCTGACCACACCGTCAGCCAACTCACCCTCTTGAGTGTCTTTTTAAAGGTAATTAATATGCATTTTATCGTTTGAAAAAAAAAATGATAAAAACAAATAATTTGACTGCGAAATACGATTCTTTTGAATATCAAATTAAATATTTTGTATTTTACTAAGGGTAGAGGGAGAATATAAGCAGTTGCAGTTGAAAGGGGGAGAGGGAGTATAGGTCTCATTGAAAAAAAAATTAGTTTTTTATTTTTTATCTTTTTTTTTTTTTTTAAACACTCACATTTTTTTCTCATTCACACTAAACACTCACACACACATTCACAGTCTTTTCGGCAACTATTTCAGGCCATATAAGACTTTATATGATACCCGTTATTAATTAATAATATACTTATTGGGGGACCAGACATTTCTATTTAAGCCATTTGGTATCCATTTCGGACTGCTAGGGGTCCGAACTCGCGACGTTCGGTATAGAAGGTAGGCACACTACCATCTACACCAAGCCTGAGGGCATTTTTTTTTAATCTTTTCCCCGGCATGGTCTGTCTGTGTGTGTGTTTGGGTTCAATTTAAAGCATGAAGGAATTGAGCTAGGAGGTTGAAATTTTATCTTTAAATTAGGCACCCCCCAGGGCGTGAAAATAAGATTTGAGAAAAATATTTTTCTTCAGGAATGTAAGTTAGAAAAAACGAAATCAGAATTTTTTCTTTAAAAATTAATAAATACTTTGTTATATTTTTTTTTTTAAATATATTTTAACAGCTGACGTTTCGCCTTTGGTCAAAGCCATCCTCGGAGCTGTTAGTGGTCATCCAAGGATGCCTTTGACCAAGGCCGAAACGTAAGCTGTTAAAATATATTTTTAAAGAAAAAAATTCTGGTTGCGTTTTCTTCTAACTTTCATTCCTGATACAAATTCCACCGGCCATAAAATACCCTTATACCAGCGTTTTCCAAACTGTGGGGGGACGTCTAAGGGGAGACGCGAATATTGGCCCCCAGGATCAATTTTCCAAATGATTGCTAGTTTTTTTTTTTTTTTTATTTCATTCAAGGGGTTGGCTACAGTGGCCATTCCCTAATAACTATTTATTTACAAACATTTTTTTTTTTTTAACAAGTTACAAAGGTAAATACATATATAGAGGTAATTTTAAGTAACATTATCAGAATACATGGATGGTAACGCTTCTTTAATTAAATTGTTAATAAAGTTTTGAAATTGAGCTGATGAAATATGATTGTCTATAGGTTGTGATGGACCAACAAGAGCCTGTAAAACTTTTTTAATAAGGGAAAACACTATTTCTTCAAAATTATGTGTTAGATTTTTTCTGTATGTCGGATTAGTTAACATTTTTGTTTGAGGGAGATTGAGCGTATTGGAGATATTTTCAGTTGCTGGGCTTGTGACTTGGTGACTTGGCTGAACTTGAGAAGTTGATGGGGAATTCATTTTCTTGTTTATAGAATCTTGCTTTGCATGTTGAGGTGTTGAAGTTGGAGTTAGTGCAGGATATTGCTCTAGTGGTGGTGGAGGTTCTGATGTAGCTTGAGCATAACTTTTGAGGCATTAATTTGTCTATTAGCTTCTGTGAAAGTGAGGTGTTCTCTGGTCATCAAGGTAAGTATCTCATTTTGTCTATTGTATTCTTTGCATTTTTTTAGAATCTGTAGATTTATGATTAGTTTGACAAAATATGCATACAGGAGAAGATTTGCAATTTGAAGATGAATGCAAATCTCCACAGATTTCACACCTCTGTGAATTTTTGCAAAATAAATGGCCATATTTAAGACAAATTTTACATTGAACTGGTTTCTCATTATATTTCTCTATTTTGCATCTAACTCCAAGGAGTCTGACGTCAGGAGGTAAGGCCTGGCTTCTAAACGTAAGAACCACTAAGGGAGTGGGATGCTTTTCTTTATTTTCACCAACGGTCTTCATTATTCTTCGGGCTTTGATAATTTTAGAATTACATACTGAAAAATTGACTATTTCTTCATCGGAGAGTGAATAATCCACATCTCGGATGATTCCCCTTTTAAAAAGGATAAAGTTTGGAATGTAGCATACCATATTACTTTGTGCCCAAATGTCATTATTTACCAAAAAATTTGCTTTTTCAGGACAATTTAAAATAATTTTAATGCGATTTCGCCCCTATTTTTTCAATGTTTGAAATATTTTCATATATACTATATGCAAAATCACGGATCAATTTTCCTATTCTCATTGGGTAAATTTTATTTTCTATAGCATTTTCTATGAAAAGAATAAAGGGACCAGAGTCTTCCGTTGAGAATCTATTGCTCTTGCATTTAGCATAGAATGAAGAGACATATGTTTCGTTACTTTGAACTGAATTATTTATAATATTTTCCTTAGGAATATGTAAGTTACTTGGAGTTAGAGTAGTTTGTTTTACCGTATTGTTAGCGTTATTCTTTTTATCTCGATGGCGTATAGTAGTCCAATCTTCATCGTTTTCTTCAATTTTTCTCTTTATAGATGATTCTTCATATACATTATTATTGACGATTTCAATAGAAGATCTAAAGCGATTCTGAAAATTGGTATCTTCTTCTGATGATGAAGTTAGGTTTTCCATAGGGCTCCCAAGAGGGAGGTCCCTGTGGTCCTCAGACTCAGCAATTTCTGAAAATATTTATATCAGCGTATTCTTTAGAATGAAATACTTAGTTGAAAAAAGAATATGCAATTAAAAAACTTAAAAATACTATAATTTTTTAAAAATTAGTAAGCACTAGAAAAAATTTTTGCTTGTCCATTGCTAGTTTTAATATAAATAAGAAAAAATAAAAAAAATATTTTTATATAAATTTATATTTATTAGCATTAAAAACTTTGTTTTTGTATTATAAAACGGGGGGAGGGGGGAGGCGTCATAAGATTAATTATTTTTAAGGGAGGCGTGGTAACATAAAGTTTGGAAACCAGTGATATACAGTATATAAATATCATTGTATGTGTGTGTGAATGACTTGTATACATTCCTAAACTACTAAACGTATTTTCATAAATTTTTTTTTAAATTGATAGAGATGATTTATCCCGAGGTGGTTTTCTGGCCTTGATGAATTCAGATTAGGGGGGGGGGGGGGTATGAAACTCGCTTTTATTGTTTATTGCTTCTGATTTTTTCAAGGAATATTTGAAATAGATTTCATCACGAGTGGATAACAAATATCTTAAATTGGCAATAAACTTAGGCAGGGGGCTCATTCCCCTGGCTAGACGGAAAGCCCGCCGAAGGCGGAAAACTTAGTAGTGTATTGTTCTTATTATTTATTTTCTATTAAATTAAAATTTTTATTTGTATTTACTAACTCAAAAGGCCGAAAAAAGTAGGTACTGCCGGAAATCGAACTCCAAATCTGGAAATTTATCCTCAGCATGCCCTATCACTAGATCAAATCATGAAATTTACAATAAATACACTCGATTATTTGTATATTTTAATTCTACATTTTTCTTAGCTGACCCGATTATTTATTTATCTACACAAACTCTTATACTCTTAATTCTAATTACCAATTATTAATTTTTCTCATAAAAATTTAATCCCACATGATCCACTGTCTACTCGCTTTTACTATCCTCTTTCATTTTTGTTCTCTCACACTCATATGGAGATGTATAGATCTATATATTTATGTACCAACATATAGACAACACAGACGGACAAACACTCAACACGTATCTCAAATGGATGTCAGCCCGAGCGAACCTAGTTGCAATCTCAACACGTTCGCTTGTTTACTCGCACAAACAAACCTTTTTTTTTTCTCTCTCACTTCGTCTTCTTTTACTCTAAAAAGCACACACTTATTTTCTAAAAGTATTCTATGAATTTTTTAAAAGTTCATTATTCATAAGATATAAAAAAAAATTGAAAAATTTTTTTAAGAAATAAAAAAATATGAATAACTAAATAAATTTATCTTTAATTAAAAAAATAAATTTATTTATAGTTCAAATTATATTATATATAAAAAACTATTTTATACAATTTTAACAGTAAACTAAGAATAGTGGAGTAATTAAAAATTCCTTGAAAGAGACTACCCGGATCATTATTTATTTATGTATGCCCGAAGTTAGTCAATAGGCACAATACATACTTGAAAATGTATTGTTGAACTCACTGAATTCTAACTAAACTTGAATTCTCGTTAACAACATAAAGGGAGATTCCACTTCAAAAGTTTAAAAAAATTTTCTGCTCATTTACTGGCTGACTTATTGATATATTTTACACTATATTAGAACTCGACCGGCGTTTTATTTTATACTCAAAATAATTTATTAATAATATACAAAAAACACAAAGGAATCCACTTGGCATTTTTTTTCAAAGATTGTTTTTTGTCTCGCTTTTTTTTTTTTACAAATATCTGAAAAGATTCTTTTTGGAATTTTCGTAGGAATTTGTAATGCAAAAAAAAAAAAGAAATTAATTTTAAAAATGTGAGTAGAATTAATTTTAAATAAATAATGTAATTTACTTAGCTAAGCGACTCTTTCTGGTCGGGCTGTTAAATTATTTGCTTTTAAAATGAAAATGTTTAAATCTTTATTTATTTTATTATCCTATAGTCACTGAAGACTACTAAACATTCATATTCATGAATCGATGGCTATGATATATACAATGACGTTTTGAGTTGTTTTTGCAACAAATTCTAGCTGAGGGTAAAATAAATTTATTTTTATTTTCCTAATCGAACAAAAAAAAAAAAAAAAATATGTTGGGAATAACATCCCTAAGTAATTCTCATATACTTAAAAAAACAAAAAAAACAAAAAAAAAAAATCAATTATGTCTGTGTATTTTGTATGTATGTGTATGTGTAAAGACTATTACTGAAAAACTCAAGCGATACAATTTTGATATATAGGCCTACTTCTTGAAATTTGTTATATACTTCTTACACTAAATTTGTAGATCTGTAACAACTTTTGTGGTAATTACCTCAACTGGAAATAGTACTTTACCTAAAATTTTGAAATTGCCAATTTTTTTTTATTTTGTTATGATAAATTACACTAAAAAGTTTTTATTCTTTTAAGTCTTTTCGGAAACTCAATTTTTTTGAGATAATCAACTAATAAAAAGACCTTTCCGTAATTTTGAAAAAGAAAAAAATAATAGAAAACAAGGATCCAACAAGTGTCAATAAATATGTAATTATAAATTTTAACCCTTTTCGGATACATCGGCTATTAATTTATTTATATAATTTAAATACAAAGTACCAATAGCTACCGGGGAACGTTCCACACGCTTGCTTCCTGGTCGCCAATCCCGAGCTTGGGTTCGCTTAACCGCAACGATTGTGGTGACAGTTGCTCTTCTCCGTTGCCAGGTCCCCTGGTAAATGATTTTTCAAAATCAACAAAACACTATCTTTAACAGAAGATTAATATAATGTGAACTGTAATAATACTCTATCCCTTTTAAACTTTATTTTATGTGACCACAGGTGTGAGTAAAAAATGGACATCCATCTTCTAGCGACTGACTGGTTCTTCTTGCTTCGAATTAGGATAAAGCCAAGTTTGGATTGGAGGGTTTCCCAAGGGAACTCGCCCTGTTTATATTGGCTATCCTTTGCCTCCCGGTCTGGTTTATTCTATTTAAACCTAGTTGGAAACTTTGTTGCCCCCCTACCCTCCCGCGAAAATGGAGTACTCCAACTCCGACAACGACAAACCCACGTAGATAACCCCTTCGGCGGATTAATTGTTGTTTGTGAGGGCTATATTGAAAGCGGAGGGGTTTCTTTTTTTACTTTTTTTTTTTTTAAATATAGCTTCGAGGGAATTGGGAGAATTTGCTTTTGCATCACGATGGCGAAAGCTTGCAAAAGGGCCTGGGGTTGAAAGATGGCGGTCTGGGGTTTAATCTCGAGTGACTTGTAGCTCCTTCCAGTTGGACTCACTCTCAGGGATTGAATCCTAGGGGAACTCTAACGCAGAAGAACATATTTGAGCTATCTGAACAACGTTCAGTTTAAATAAATAGGCTTTTGAAAAAAAAAAAATAGCATTTTATATTTGCCCTCTGCTCTTTTTTTAAATATTAATATTAAATCCTCCATTATTATATTTATATTAGTATTATAATATTTTTAATAATTAATTTTCGTCACTATAAGCCCCAAACATTTTTGAGGGAAGAAGCCGTTAATGACACAAATATACTTATATCAGTTTCCTTTATAAGTTTATTACGAGGAACACTTTTGATTTCAGAAGGATATGAAAATGCAGGCAGCCAAAAATAAAAACACTCTCGATACTCTGCGAACCTACAGACATTTCGCGTAAAATTTATTCACCCCTCTCATTAGAACTGTTCACTGAGGATGGTGTCAGGCGTTTCGGGTAAAATTTATTCACCCATCTTCAGTGTACCTCTCTCAGAAGTGTTCACTGGATGTAACTAATGACAGATGTTTTAGAACAGTTAACTGAGGATGGATAAATAAATTTTACCTGAAACGTCTGAACGTTCACAGAGTATCGAGTGTTTTTATTTTTGGCTACCTGCGTTTTCATATCCTTCTTATCTTATTTCCAGCCATTAAATATCATTAGACTTTTGACTTTTCGAGTCGAAGATTTTAAAATTACAAAAATTCAGATCTTTTACTCAATATTTTTAGAACCACGATTTTGTCACTCAAATCTTTTAGAGCAAATTAAGATCTTTGTCTCAAGTCCTTTTCCTATCTTCTTTTGGAGGGAAGGGAGGGGAAATCATAAGCCCTGAATCCTCCTCTTCCATAATAAATCTCCAATGTCTGTAAGAGAAAAGAAATAAAATTCTTAAAAATATATCAGCTCTTTGCAAAATTACTTAAATTTCTATAATCCGTATTAATTTTTTTTTTTTTTTTTTAATTTAGAAACGAGTGCTTTCGTGTATGTAGACACAGACATCAAACCCAAGCAGTCTCTTACCTGCATCCCGTGAAGTTACATCATATTCTATCTCAAATTCTTCCTCGTGCCTTCATTTCTAGCTAATGAACTAATCTTATATCTTCGTCTTGCCTTCATTTCTAGCTAATGAACTAATCTTATATCTTCGTCTTGCCTTCATTTCTAGCTAATGAACTAATCTTATATCTTCGTCTTGCCTTCATTTCTAGCTAATGAACTAATCTTATATCTAGTTCCTTTTATCCAACATTTTCTATGATAGGGAGGAATTTAGAGCAAGAACTCCCTCAGCAACACCATAAAATTCTATAAAATAAACAATTTAATAAAAAAAAAGATTCCTTTTTTTAGCAATTCCAAAAATTCCTTAGAATTTCCATATCTTCAATCAATTCATTCTGAATACCTCAATCCGTTTTTATATATATATCAAATTTATGATTATATATAATGTATGGTAATCATGATTTCTGATAGCCACCATCAAATTCAATTCTCTTTTGTCGCTCATTCATCGAAAACAGTTATGAGACATCAGTTGATGAATTAACATGAAGCGAGAAAGGGCAAAAAAAAAAGATATTTGATCGTAAATCACGTTTTTTATAGATAAATTCCTGCGATGCCTATTTGCTAAAACTGGACCTGTTTTTTTTCCAGATGACCATGGCTGCTGTGGCGCCGGGCGAAGAGGTCGGCTGACCGAAAGAGTTTCCGACTCGAGGAGGCCCTCCTGTAGACACCCTATAGACATGTCAAGGTGTCAGGCCATCATTGGCTGCCTGCTCATGGTTTTGGGCCTCGCGAACGCCTTCTTCAGTACTGGTGAGTCCCTGCAATTAAAAAAGTAAAAATTAATTATTTTCATACACGATAGGCAAAGTTTCATATACTGTATATTCTAATTTCTCTACATCGTCTCGTTAACTGATTGATAGTTTGAACATGACTTCACCAGAATATAATTAAAGTGAGATACTATTATTATCAAATTTGAACTATCAATTACCTATTCTGGATAGAATTATCAGAGATAATAGGTATATTCACCGAGAACAAACAAGATATTTGATATTAGGACCAGAATAATAGATAATTATTCTCAATTTATTTTTAAAATATAAATGATTTAATATCATATTTCATTAAAAAATAAAATTTCAGGCTTATCTCTTTTCAAGTATTTAATCGAATATCACAAAATTTATCCGGGCTGAAATAAAATTCTCTTCATTTGTTGGTGATGGCGTTTTTAAATTAATACTTAGGATTCAATGGATACGGGTGTGATTTTTTTTCCCACGTAACATAGAACAATGACCTTAAAATTTATTACCCAAAAAAAAAAAAATTCCAAAAATTATGAATAAAAATAAATATAGACTTGATAAATTTTTAAATATTGTTATAAATTATAAAAATATTTTCCGTTCTTTAAAATTGATACTTCTCTGACCATTCAAAAACCTCTCAAAAAATTTTTCTGGCTGCTTTCTTGGATTCAATAATTTAAAGGTTCTGTTAAAGGCTGAGACATGAAATGAAAATAAAAACCCTCTATTAATAAATTTAAAACAGAATTAATTTATCCTCGTTCCAGGGCCGGAACTATGAGATTTCTTAGGGGGGGGACAAAATTTAATTTGCGGCCCTCCTTAAAATTTTGTATACAAAATTCATATTATTTTACCTTTTTTAGTAAATCTTTCTTTAATTGCCGCCCCCTAATATCTGCCGCCCGGGGCCTGCACCCACTGCCTCCCCCTCGATCCGGCCCTGCCTCGTTCCCCAACACATAATGAAGAGTCGTCGACCGAGGAAACTCCAACAATAAAAAATTTAATATACCAGGACCGTAGGCAGAAATTTTTTTCAGATAGAGGTGTTTGGATTATCCGAGAGATAATCCCCCCTCCCTCACAAATGAATAAATTTTAAAGAATATAAAATATTTCTTATAATTTTAACATTATTTAAAATTTTACACCATGTTTACCTCTTTTATTTTTTTTTATTTATAATTTTTCAAGATTTCAGGGGGCTGGACCCATAAATACTTATTAACCAATTTTAATAGATGTTGATATAGGCCAATTTTAGAACCTCTATATTAAAGAGTTTTTATTTAATATAGAGGCTCTAAAATTGGCTGCCAGCCCTTCCTCTGTCCTATATCAACTGATATCTACAGCCACCTTAATCTTATATCCATTTTAATAGAGTCTGAAGATATGACCGAAACGTTACCCCTGAATTTAATCAAAAGAAATAACTATAGCTGCTCGTTTCTTGATATTAAATTTATAATAATGTAAAATATATTTATACATACAATTCTTCATTAAAAATAACACAGAAACATTAAATATTTATTTTCGTTTTATGAAAGAACATTTGGACTAAATTAGATTTTATTAACCAAAAGAGAAAGAGACTCATTAGAACTCTTGGATTTTAGTTTTAATAGGTTTCTACAAGTTTACTTCAATAGGTACTGTATGTGGCTTTAGGTTGTGTGTTTATACAAAGGCTTTAAATGTTGAGTCAGGTGAGGGTGGGAGGTAGGTGGGTGGGCAAAAGAGAAAGGATAATAATGCCGAGCATGTAGAAACAACGTTACTTTAATATATTTATATCTTCCAAACAAATTCATCCAATTAGCAACCCCGGGGTTCCCCCCAGCACATCCACCAAGTTACGCACACTTCTTTCATTGAGCTGGGCAGTGGGGATTGTTCTGCATCGGTGTTGGTCCAGCCCTTGGGGGGCAGTTGTTTCCCTCCAATTAGCCCTGGAAGGGCTCTTCTTCTTCGTCTGTTCTCTCCTTTTATAACCCATTCTTAGAACTCGACCCTCTTGAGTCCGAGGGCCATTTAATTATAACATAACGCTACTCTGCGCCCTGCGGGCCCTTCATTGGCAAATCATCCAAATGTTTATAAAAGGATAATAATATTTAATTACTTATCTTTCATTTTCAACAAGAAAACTTTTGTATTTTCTTTTCTATTTTAGATGATTAAAAAATTAATACATAATACTTTTTGAAATTTATTTAATTTCATTACCCGGTTTAGTAGGGAGACTAAACGACCAGGAACCCCTCTAAAGTTGGAACACAAAATAATTTTATTATAAAACTGACCACATTATCTACTCCATTAGAGTGGCCCTTTAATTGAAACATAAGGTCCCTAAAAATATTTTTCATTCTTTGGATATTTTACAGGCCACACTGATTTTTAGCTAGTTTATCCTAGGACAAACTAGTTTATCTTAACGCAATTATAAACTGGTTTGGCCTAGAAGAAAGCTCTTTATCACTTACGACAAATTTGTCTTAAGATAAACTATTTTGTCCTCATAAACAGTTTGGCCTGGCTTACACTTTCGAAGCCGAGAATTCCCTAAAGTTGTTTTAATTTTTTTTATTTTTCTAAGGAAAATCTTACTGAAACAGACTAGACCGGGACCCTTGCAAGTTTGTCCTAAAAAGTTTGTCCTGTAGCAGAAATTTAAAATTCCCCCCTGTCTTGTCCTGAAAATTTTTTGTCTTTTAAAAACAAATAGGCCTATATATTCTGAAATGTTTTTTTTTTTTTTTTTTTTTTTTTAATGAGCTTATATTATAAGGAAAATAATCAGTGGCGTAACTATCGCCGGTCCAGCCGGTGCAATTGCCTGGGGACCCCCAAGTTTGGAAAACCTCATATATTTCAATATTTTTGCTAATCGGGTTCGCTTTGTTTATTTTCGTCTTGTTAGGTTTTTAGTTTCTTTTGTTTTTCGTTTTAGCAATTGTTTTATTTGTTAGTTTTAAGCGTATTGTCCATAGAGAGCAGGCAAGGGCGGATCCAGAGGTGTTTCTCGGGGGGGGGGGTAATTTGGTGTGACTGGTCGCACAGCACACAATTTTTTCTTAATTTCGGTAATTTAAAGGCGCATTCTGTACTTGTTTGCTAGAATATAAATACAAATCAAATTTTTAAGTATTAATTTTAAAATTTTGTATTCAAAATACATTTTTTTCCAAAAAAAAAAAGTATTTTTTTCAAATCTCAGGGGGGTAATTACTCTCTTCCCCCCCCCCCTGTATCCGCCCTTGAGAGCAGGGTGACGAATGCGATTCGAAGCAACCTGGACGAAGCTGAAGTCTATATAGGCCCATATTTTCCAATTTTTGAACCTAAAAATTTAAGAATGGAAAATGGAAAAATTTTATATTACGTCAACTTATTATATTACTCTATTTCATCAAATTTAATTATTTTTCACAATGGTACTTGTGCTTAGTGTCAGGGATTAGCAACCCATTTCATGCAACAAAAAATTAATTTCAACTGAATTGGCTACCATTCAATTAAAATAAATAGATCTAAATAGCCTCCGATGCCAAAAAATACTTAAAAAAAGATTAATCTTTTTTTTAATATCTTTATTATATAAAAATTTAAAACTTTTAAAAAACTAAATCCTACTGGCTTTAGAATAATTAATTCAAAAATTTTCTCTAAAAAATAAAAAGCTTACATTTTTAAATATTAATTGGGATTATAAGAAGATAAAACATTTAAAAGTGCATTATGTTTTTTTGAAGAGTTTTCGTTTTATAAACAAAAAAAACAACGCCGGTTAATTTTTTTTATTATTTAATGTAAAAACTTATTAATTATAAAAGAATTTTTTAATGTTTATAAAAAAAAAAAGTGAAGGCAAAGCTTTTCTTCCTCCTCTGCCAGCGCGCTGAATAAACATAATCCTTCTGCCTTTAGTTCAAAGTTAATTATAATTCTTGTATACATTTTTTTTATTGTAATACCTGAAGGTCTTTTTCAATGTTATATACAATTCACCTTTTTTTTCTTTTGAATTTTCTCTTTGAGTTTTATATATTCTCTTTTTTTTCTTTTTTAATATAGAAAAAGAAAAGAATTTAGAAATAAAAAAAAGTAAAAAATCAGAGAGACTTTAAAAAAAAAATTTGAATTAAATGTCTTTTTTTTTTACTTTTTTATTTTAATAAAACCATTCTTGTTTTAAATTTTTAAAATAGCTAAATTTCTTTTGCAAAGTGCATATCGTTGAAGAGATATTTTATTTTCTCTTACCTCTATATATGTTAAGGTTGCCTTAATCCAAAAAAGTGGTTTTCGCGACATGGTCTGTGTGTCTGTGAACAAAATATCTCTACAACGATAAGGAGGGTTGAAATTTTATATTTAAGTTAGGTACCCGAATCTTTTGAACAAAATCGGCCAAATAGCACTTTACTTAAATTAAATTATTTAAATTTGATAGATCTCTAAATTTAAGTCTACAAGATCTATCAAATTTAAATAAGCGAATGCGGTACTTTGATCCAGTAGTAGGGTATCCTATCCTAAGTACATTTCGACAGATCCTTAGTTCATCTCTCGGCGATACCTACCTTTTTCTCTTATTTAAATTAATAAGTATTTGATTATTTGTATTGGCTTTTAATTAAGTAATTAATTTTTTGGTTAACTTCTCCCCTCCGTGACCGTGAGATTTTGTCAATATTTATAGTCTGAAAGCCCACGGGTACGGATCCCAAGCAGTCCAATGAATATTTATTTAAAGCAATTGTATACTAAATAGTATAAATAAATATGTCTGGGCCCAAATAACTGTTTTAATATTAATTGTATAGTTTAAAAGTCTATACTCTCCCTGCGTCTATCTTCCCCAAAACCTACAATCTTCAGACTTTCAAGTCTAATCTCAACAGGCATCTTTTCAGTTCCCGCAGTTGAGTTCCCCTTTTATGCTTCTCCTTTATTTATTTATTTATTTATTTTTAACTATATTCCTCCTGGTTGCATGTGACCACTGGTCATTATGGGTGTTCCGATCTTATGCACCCATTCCAAAAAAAAAAATCTATAAAATTTCTTCCAATAAATTGGAATTGCTGCGTTTCTCCTTTGGACCACAGATAAATAAAATTAAACATGTATATTTATTTAAACTTATTAATCATTTTTTATTTATTTGAAATTAAATACTCTCCCCCTTCTCTTTATTTTTCACCAACCCCTTCGTTAACTGATTTATTAATTGACAATGTCACGTATTTTATTAATTAGGCTTTTCTTCTGCGAAGATCGCAAGGCATTTGGAGTCTGTGAGTATGCCAGGAGCAGAGTTTTGCCGAAATCACTCAAAGCCACTCGGAAAAGCCTTCTCTTCCCCCTCTTTCTTTTCATCCTCATCCAGAATTTCATCGGATATTGAAATCGGATTGGCTCCAGGCGTTGAGACTGGCTGGGGGCCAAATCGAGGTGGAGGACACATAGCATCTCTGATTCTTTTCTCTCTATTCTTTTTCGGTCTACTTCAGAATTAAGATTGTATGTGTGTATTTTACTTGAATAAGTGAAAAAAAACTTATTATTTATTCTATCAATCGATCCACATCAAAAAATCTGGTGTGACTGGTCGCACAGCACACAACTTTCTCTTACCCTTCGGCAAGAGAAAATTGTGTACTATACTTGTCACACCGGATTTTTTGTGTCGACATATATTTAGTTGCCTTTAAAACCTAAGTTTTCAACTTAACCACGCGATTCATTGATGGTGCTGAGCTAAGAATGCTTCCACATCAGTAAAGAGTACTTCAAACAATTTTCACGAAAAATTTCACTGATATAATATTTAAAGAGCATCTAAAAAATAATTGATTTTTGAATTTTAATCAAAATCGTTGGAGCAAATTTTGAGAAAATAGCAAAAAACTGAAAAAGTAGATCAGTAAAGTGTACTTCACACGATTTCCACGAAAAATTTCACTGATATACTTTTTAAATAACATCTAAAAAATAATTGATTTTTGAATTTTAATCAAAATCGTTGGAGCAAATTTTGAGAAAATCGAAAAATTACATGATTAAAGTACTAGTACTTTTTGGCCGATTTTGTTCAAGAGCTTATTTTCACCCCTTGGAGTGTGGTGGGAGGGGGTGCCTAACTCAAATATAAACCAACCTCCTAGCCCTTTTCGTTCCTGAGATATTTTGTTCACAGACAGACAGACAGATAGACCAATTTTTTGGACCTAAAAACGTGTATATCCATCAAAATCTCAAATTTTTGACATGATCGCTGTTTCTCTTTATATTTTTCATATATAGGGTAAGAGAAAGTAAGTCTGATGTTATCTTTTTGAGCCGATGAATCGGCCTCACATGTCGATATCGCTCTCAGACAAACAATTTTCCATAAATCTGTCGTCCGGACGTTATTAATAAATTAACTTATTGTTTTTTAGAAACTTTAAAACTCTTAATTTAATCCAACTTTGTCCTAAAGTTTCCAAAAAGACCAATTAATCTGTCATGTGTCACTCATTATATTTGTAAAGAAAACAGATTTCAAAGGATTTTTTTTCTCTATAAGTTTTATAATGGCTGGATTAAGATAACTCTTCCAATTCAACTCTTTTTTTTTTCTTTTTCAAATATAATTATATTCTTTTTAAATTGAAACTAATTGTCGAAGGCCCCAATTCTTTGACTCCTTCAAGTAACTTTTCGATAAGATTACAATATTAATAAAAAAAAAATTCTTTTGAATATTGAAATTAAAATCTAAAGAGAAGTCTATAGATAGGTCTATTTATATTCATACAAAAATTTTAATCTAATTTTAAAAGCGTACGGATTTAGCTTAATTAGATTGAATCTAAGTTCATTTAATTTTCCATGTTTTGGAAAGATTTTAATTTTATTTCAATGATAAAGGATTGGGCCCTTTTTAAGAGAAAATTTAAACGACTGTTTTATTGTCTTCCGAATTCTTTTTTTTTTTTTTAAATTTAAATCGATATTTTGATCTAATTATGAATCGTGCAACGATTTGAATAGCAATTTAATAAAAAAAAAGGGCTCTCTTCTTGTTACAGTTTAAATTTAATAAATTTTGATTGTTGATGAGTAATTAATGAAAGTACTAGCGAATTCTCAGAAATACGACTAAATAAAACAAACTAAACTTAAATTTAACTAGTTATTGTTAGCACTTGACCTGTGGCTCATAGGTAGGGCTTCTGTTTCAAAGGGTCAGGAGTTCGCATACCGTACTAGGCGGAAAATGTATTCAAATTGAATCAATAGACCTTAAATAAATAAAAAAATAAAAGTTACATTAAATTTTTCAAATATATAATATAGATTGATTAATTCAAAAATATTTATTAATTTATTAGAGTAGTTTTTAAGTAATTTAAAAAGTTTGACTTCTTAATTATTAATTAGAAAGTATTTGTTTCATGCCAATAATTTAATGTCGAGAATTTGAAAGAAATATACGTTTTGAGGTTCGCTGTGTGAGTCCAGCAAAATGATGTGTCTATCAGTGTGTGTCTGGGTTCAATTTAAAACATGAAGTGAGACAAGCACAGAACACAACTTTTGATTACCGAAGGTAAGAGAAAGTTGTTTGCTGTGCGACCAGTCACACCAAATTTTTTATATAATAATTCTATCAATTTACTGGTCGCACAGCACACAACTTTCTCTTAGCCTCGGCAATTGAAATTTGTGTTTTGTGTTGGTCACATCAGATTTTTTAGGAACAAATCATTAAATTGATAGAATTATTTTATAAAAAATATTAAATAAAAAATTCTTAAATAAATAATAAATAAATTTGAGATTTTACTAAGCATTATGGCAAGAGGAGGAACACATCAGTTTTAAGTATTTTAATAAAAATGATTGAACTTCATACAATCAGATAATTAAAGATATAACATTTATAAATTTACAAGTTATATTTTTAAATTATCCTATAAAAAAAGCAAAATCTTTTATACGATAGCTCGTTAATATTTAGACAGTCCATGACCCGGTTTTGTTTGCTTGGAAATTCTGCTGCCATGCATCATTAAGCCAGAGATTGTTGTGACTTGCTTTTTGCCTATCTCACAGGCATTCAAGTTAATTTATTTAAATGAATTCTAATTTCCATACATTTCTTTGTGAAAAATTGCCATTAGCTGTCTTATGTAGAAATTTTTTTTTACTTTTAATAAGTAGGAATTTGACGGTCACTATTAATTATTTATTTTGCTAACCTAGTATCTTAAATCCAATTATGCAAAGTAAATAAAATTTGAAACTGAATTGTATAAAAAAAAAAATTAATAATAATCTTAGAAGCTTGATATAAATTAGTTGAACTTTTATTATATTTAGTGCCCTAGTTTTGTGCTTTTTAAAATATCACACTTTGGTATTATCTTTTCTTATAATCCAGAATTTATATTATCCTTTTAAATAAATAAAAATACAAAATATATAACGATACTATAATTCAAAAAAAAAAAAAGAAGTTCGGTGGTAATTCAACTAATTTTAAAATGTAGACCATTTATCATTTCTAAGAAATTTAATCTAGGTCAGTTAAATTCGCATCTTATCAGTGAATGGTGGCAAACAAGTGGTGTTAGTTGGCGTAAAGAGAGTGAATTCATTTGGCAAGTTTTGGTAAGTGACCCATGTGAGTGCAGGCCACGTACTTGCCAGGCGCCCTGTACTAGGGGTGGATGTGTCTCCCAAGCCGCCCTCGTGCTTTATGCAGCCTCGTATATCACGAAACCGACCTTAACTTTATATAGCAATTTCCTCGAGCCCTCCAAGGGCATAAATAAAAGATGGGGATCTTGGGGCTCTAAGAATGCAACAACACCGATGCACGGGTTTATTACCAGGGAATTAAATCAAACTCTCCACGTCGACGGTTAATACAAGTAAAATTTTGTTATTATTAAAATATTTATTGTATTTTACATTGATTATAACAATTAAAAGATTAGGAAAAAGCTGTATTCTTTGGACAACTTCCCGTTGGAATTTCGACACCAAATTTTATATTCTTAAACAGGTCTATTCTCTAAACAAAAACTTTAACTTTTATTTCTCCAAACAAAAACGTTAACATTTAACATCTGTAAACAACATTAATTCATTTTAACACTTCCTTGCCTCAAATAGCTATTCTCTAAACAAAAACTTTAAAGCCAAACCTTTAACCTTTAGTAAATAGTGTTAAAAATTAATGTCATATCTAGGGGATGCCTTTAATTTTTTAACGTCGTATTTAAAATAAAAATGACGTCCTTAATTTAAAAAGTAAGGTTATAATTTTGATAGCTTTGAAATAAAAGCAAATGTTAACGTCGCTGTTAAAACTTTGTTTAGAGAATAGCATTTTGAGGCAAGGAAGTGTTAATATGAATTAATGTTGTTTACAGATGTTAAATGTTAACGTTTTTGTTTTTACATTACTTTTTAACACCCATTTGTTGATTTTAAATTTTAACGTCTGTTTTTAGAGAAAGAGCCTATACTCCCGGTGGCACACCTTTACTTTTTTCGGGTATATGAATTAGTAAATATTAAATTATATAGACCTTTAAGTATTCTTTGTATCGGTGTGGTGATGTTAGAAATAAGAAGACATTAACGTATTCTTTGCATTGTCTGCCTGGCCTAGGCGTGGGGCCCGCCGAAGGCGATCGGTGCAATGAGTTCTCAAATAAATTGGCTACTCAAAAATTATTTCGTAATTTTTCTTCATTTAGTTAATTTAATAAGTTTTATTTATGACCACAGATCCACTGTCATTAGATGTTTATTTAGGCCCATTATTCTAATGCACATCTGCATTATAGTAGTGGTAGTGGGGGTGTGTATAACCCAAAAAGGTCGTCTGGCATCTGCCCCCGGAAGCCATTTCATAATCGGTCGCAATTCACTATCCAATTAATGGGTCCAAGAGGCAGATAATGCAAAATGGCCCAGAGCGCTAAATAATATCTAGTTCCATTTCTATTGTTGTCTTTCCATCAAATTTATCATATAAATTGATTTAATTAATTAAACTCATTTATTAAAGAGAAATGAACATTAATTGAAATATTATATTAAACAAATCTAATTAGTATTAATGTAAATGAATCTATATTTATTTTTTATTATTCCTCCTCCCCCCTCTTCCCCCAAATGGATTCAATATTCGCTTGAAAATAAACTGTTTCAATATTTAATATAAGAATTTTTCATAAAACATGAAAAATTAATTATTCAAAGATAGAAAATGTTACGGTTTATGAAAAAAACGGACGCCCCCCTAAGGATATACATAATATCTGTCAAAGCCTATTTTACTTTCTCTTAGCTATATATGTAATATATACAGAAAGATGTATTGTATTTTATGTCAATATTTTGTTGGAAATACATGTTTTGAGGTCCCCTGAGCCCAACAAAAGTGGTTTTCGAAACAAGATGTGTGTCTGTCTGTGTGTGTGA
>JAKCPI010030690.1:0-12207 GCA_023213315.1 Euborellia annulipes
TAGAATTTATTTATTTCAGAAGGGGTATAAAGACGATAAAATTGTTCCGTGTTCATAAATAAATAATTAATGCTATTAAATGCAAAAATTTTCATAATTAATTTGTGATTTTTTATTTGATAAAATAAAAATTTATATAGGCCTATTATTGTGAAGTTGAGCACCGATAATTACGAAAATAGTTAGTTTGGTATACTAGAAACAACAGAAAAAGATGATGTGAGAAGTGAATCAACAAAAAATGGAGAAATATGCATTTATTTTTGAGTGTTCACTGGTTCTACACAATTGCCAATGATGTCTTTCACTAGGGGTTTCTTACATGGAGCTTCAGAAAAACTTCCATATCCTTTTGGACTTTCTATACATAATCCTAAAGAATTCTTCAGTTGACCTGACGGACATGGAAACTCTTGACGTGGAACAGGATAATTGTATCCTCCGAAGGTACCAATACCAGGGTTTCCGATATTAGAAGTACCGAAATCCACGTCTACGGAACCACCATTAGGACATATACACGAATGAGATCCTTCAGAAGACAACGAATTGAACCATACGTTGAAAGAATAAGATGCGGTGGCGGTGATGCCAGTCACCAAAATAAAATAAAGAGAGAGATGAATAAACTTCAAAGACATTATGTTTGTGATGATTTTTTAATTCGGACATCCTTTTTATAGACAAAAATGAGGCTTTCACTTATCAGTGATCTTCTTATAACAAGGTCAGTAAGAAAAATTATAATGAAAATTTCAATTAATAAGGAAATTATGCAATTTACAATAAGTATATGAATATATGTCAAGAGTAAATCATATCTTTAGAGGAAAACAAATTTCCCAAATAATGTAGAATTTATCTATATCTATATATTTTAGAAGGGATATAAAGACGATAAAATTGTTCCATGTTCATAAATAAATAATTAATGCTATTAAATGCAAAAATTTTCATAATTAATTTGTGATTTTTTATTCCGAAAAAAATCGATTTTTATTGATTCCTAAAGGATAAAATATATGTAAGGCTATGTGTGTACATATTTCCTTTCCTTTTGATAATATATCAATTAGGTAATTTCTATGAATATCAAAAAGAAGAAAAAAAAAGGAAATTGAAGAAGGTACAGTGAGGGACAATATTAATTCCCACCCATGCGTTTTCTACTTGTGATTATTTCATTGTTTTATAAAAGAAAATGAAAATCTTTATTGGAAATTTCCCACTAAAAAATATATAATATTTTTTTTAAAAACAATGAAATAATCACAAGTAGAAAACGCATGGGTGGGATTTAATATTGTCCCTCACTATACAATAATTATGACGCACTTAAAGGACAAAATTAAGATAAATTTCAAAAAATTTGGCAATACATTTATAGGATTATAAAAGATAAGAGATTTATTAATTTTAACAAAATCGTTTGGGACGTTTATGAGAAAGTGGAAAAAGTACATACTTTTTTTTAATAATCGTGAGTAAAAGTCTTTTGAAGCACACTTTACTCTTGTGCTTCATAAGAAAGATAATTTTAAATTAAAAAATTAACAAGTAACGAATCACAGAAACATATTAGAATCTTTTCCCCAACGTCAGGAGCGATTTGTTATATATTTTGTTTAGGTCAATATAAACACATTTTAGTTGTACAACGAAAATAAAACGTTGATTTAAGTTGGATAAATGGATACGTATGATGGATGGCTACAATCCTTTTCCCTTGAATAGCCAAGCCTATAATCTTAAGCTGTAATAGAAGCTCTGAGGGCCGAGAAATGTTATTTAAATTGCGCCGTTATTATGTCCAATCCGTTTCTATTTGTTAAAAGTTGATGGTTATTGATCCGAGGGTAAAATTGCTGATAACAGAAATGATATTACACATTTTTCTTTTAAATTGACTTAAAATGGACTAATTTATCATCCTCACTCATCTTAATTAACGAATACACTGATTTCTAGATTAGAACTCATTTGTCCCTATGTAAATTTAGCCTTGATTTAGTTCACGATTAAATAACATTTTCATGTGTAAATAAAATTGATCATTCATTAATTTAAGTACTTTATTCATGAAAGGATATTGTATTTTTATACTATTAGTTTTTCATTAAAATATTTCCAAGTAATCAAATCTAATTGTATAATTGTATAAAAAAAACAAAACATTTTATAAGAGCAGATTGGTAACTAAAGCAAAGGAAATTTTTTAAAAATTCCAAACCAAGTAAAAACGTAAAAAAATATATTACACAATTTTATTTCATATCTTAGCGTAGTATCAAATGTTAAATTTTGGGAAGAGGTCTGAATGCGAATTAATATTTGAAGAGGTTGGTATTTGATTAACCAAAAGTGGTAGGGTAAGAAAGAGAGCGTAGGAACTTACCTATCAGCAAGTGCAGTGAGGAACTCGAGGCCGGAAAGTAGAAACCCGGCGATAGCTGGATCTGAGTCGACAGGATCTCTTACTGCAGCGCAATGAGTCGCCAGACGGTCTACTGCACCCACCGCTACTGCATAGCTAAAATAAATAAATACAGAAGTAATTAGACACAATGAAAAATAATCTATAGATATTTTATAAATATATAAGATAATAAGATAAATTTAAATATGTATTTCTTAATATCAATATTTTATGTTTAAAAGAAAATGCAGAACAATTGGATAAATAGTAGGAATTCCTTCATATCAAAATGACTACTAATTATTAAAAAGAATATTCACTAAATTATAAGAGAGAAAAATATTAGAGTCAAATATTCTTGTATAAATATTATTTTTAAGTTATAGGCTATTAATAGCAAATCAATCATCTGCTTGATTTTGCTATATCAGATTTTTTTGATATTTACAAAAAGAAGAATAAGTATCAAAAACTTGACTTTAAGAGAATTAAATTCTTAACTTCATTACTAAATGAACATTTGAAATGTAGAGTGAAGGCAAGCACAACCTAAGTCACTGAAACACGTCATGATAAGTGGTCATGTTTATAGTACATTTGATTATGTGAAACATATTTCATATAAAAGTCACTTTAACAATTCATATTTTCAATCGAAATTTATGTTTAATCAATTAATTAAAGGAATAATCAAATTATTTCATGACAGACCCAACACAAGGCATGACAAATCTCGCCATCTTCCGCTGACTGTTCGCATTAAGTAACTTTATTAATTGAATTTTTTAAAATAAAGAATTATTAATACAAAATAATTTTTATTTTATTATCTTAATTTAATAAATATCTTTTTAATGTAATAATTATACTGAGTTTTCATGAAATTTGTTAGAACAAATAGTTTTAAAAAATGGTAAAGAAATAATTATTGAAATTATATCCATTACAGAACTGTAACTTTGTTTCTTCACAGTTGTTATAACGTAAACTAGGAAAATAAAATTTGAATAGAACAAAAAAGTTAATTATTATAACTATTAATAAAGTCCGAGTAAATACAAATAAACTAGTTCTAGGTGTAAAAAATGAAATCTTTACATTTTGAAAAATTAAAAGACGAATGATAGATTAAAAACATTTATAAAGGGTCAAAGGAAGAAGAAACAATTTGTAGAAATATTTTATTTCCCTGAAACGTGTAAGTGATAAATTCGCTTATATCTCTAGAAATATATATACAGCAAGAGTACTTGTTATGTACTGTATGCGAATATATGTGTGGTTTTTTTTTTTTGAGCCGCTAAGCTTATGTCAATGTGATGACTCATCAGAGCGTAATGAAAAGTGCCAACACTGAGGAGGTGAGTGGGGGGCCGATTGATGGCTGCAGTGGCAACTCAACGAAGCAGCAAGAGGGGGGATATTGAGTGCACCCCAGTCCTCACTCTCAAGCAAGAGTACGTTTTTCGTTAAGCTGAAAACAGCATGGTGATTGAAGTCTCACATTCTGAACCAGTAATGAACAAAAGTTAAGCATTCAAACATATTTTTATTAATTCTACGAGCTTAAATTATTTTTGAATATTAGCCTTATATTAGAACTATAAAGCCTAGAGCACATTTAGGCGACGCGTCGCGACGCTACGCGGCGCGCAGCGAAAGCGAAACCTTTGTGAGCTCGTTTACTTGGGCGGCGTTTCTTCTGTCGCAAAGACGGGATTGTATATAAAGAAAATTTAAAACTATTAACAAAATGTTATCCCCAGAGGGGCACTTCTTGTACATCACGCACAGTTTTGGGCAACTCAGGCCATATAAGACTAAACTCATTATTTGTTAATATATCTCTTTGGTGTTCAGGCACTCTTATTTAAGCCATTTGGTGTCCAATGTGTGAATGTGTGCATGTACGAGTGTGAATGAGAAAAAAAAAAGTGAATGTTTTTATTATTAAAAAAAACAACTCAAGGATAGATCGGCTTTTTTGCCGCACCCTGTACAATTCCTATATATGTGTTTTTGAAAATATTCTACATTCATTGTTTTTTATTATCAATTGAATTGGATATCAATCGAACATCAATAGAAATAAATTGGGTGGAGTCTAAAGTGCCCGGAAAATTTGTTTTTTATTATTTATTAAATGGTATAGCCCTAGGTATGTAGTCCTATAATCTTATCCGCACGTGGAAATAGGGGCTCCGATCATTATCCAGAATCCTCGAACGCGACGAAGATGATAAGATTTGAAGCCTAGTCTTCGCCAACTGTCACACACTTGGGCGACGCGACGCGACGCGCAGTGACACTTGACGCTTGAATGCCCTTCCGAGCATCAGGCGTCGCCGCGTCCGAGGCGGTAGCGTCCGCGTCGCTCAAGCCGGCGCGCCGTCCTATTGGAATCTATGTAAACTTCTTTCAGGGAAAAACAAGTGTCGCGTCAAGCGTCGCTTCGCGACGCCCAAATGTGCTCTAGGCTTTATTAGTGGTATCTACATAGATATCTTGAGAATGATAGATGATGTCTCTAATTCTCCAACTTCTTCGAAAGAGTAATAATAAAATATTTGGGCCGGAAAGAAGTCATTTTTTCATTCTTTTAATTATTTCTTAATTTCGACTTATATTCTTTGTTTATTATTAATATAAATATGACGTAATAGGTTTGTTATAGGTCAAGGGCTTGTTTTTTTGCGAGATTTTTTTAAATGAATTAATTGGAGATATTTTTAATTTTTCCTTAAGAGATACTAAACTCCCTTTTGTTCAAGTTGCTCAATATTCCGGAAAAGGCGTATTATATTTATTACGAGGTGGTTGAACTTTTGATGGGAAATATATAATAAAATTTTAATCTTATCATTCCCAATATATCTCGGCACTAAGTTTAAATCTTCTCTACTTGACACATAAGAAAATAAAAATTTTGTAAACTTGTTAGCTAATTTGTTCCGCTGCTTATTTTCGGTCTCTTTGAATTATTTAGCTGAATCTCCCTTTGGAACAAGTCATTTTTGGCAGAGACGTGTTATGATGTGTCAATGAAGAAAGAGAGATGAATAATTGGTGATGACTGTACGTATGAAATACCCAACGGATAATTCGTCAATGGTTAATTGGGCGTCGAACATCTCCTACGCCTCGGTCCGCCCAATTGATGGCCCTCAATAGGCGACAATTTGCATCGCCTATAAATAGCGAGGCTGACGTTTGCAAGTGTAACGGTGCGTGTCAGGGTGTGTCCATGTGTATTCGTGTGTACGTGGATGTGTGCTACACACTTACTGGTTTCGTACCAGCCGAGTGCTTAATTGAGTTGCCCAGCCAAATGCTTTTGTAGTCCCTAATATGAGACAACGGGATAGATGGAATTATCCATCCGAATCAGAGAGATTGTCCATTTAGCACATTCAAGTGAAAATTTAATCTTGATATTTTTTTCGCTGAAAGGTTTTACCATTTGATGGAAATTTTAATTATTAAAAAAAAAGTGGATTTTTGTCAAACATTTTTTTTTTTAAATAATATTCATAAATGGTTTGTAACGATTATAGAATTAAATTTAAGAGAGACTAGTGGAGAGGTTCAGGTTCACACCTGTAGAGAAGAAAAACAATCAAGATATCCGGGCCTATAAGAAAATACTTCAATACATTTCCTTTACATGCTAAATGTATTGGTTAGGACGAATATTGGAATTAAATATAATTTAAAATTAAAAAATAAAAATAAATGGGAAAGACATCAGAAAAGTACTGGTACTTTTTGAACGATTTTGTTAAAAAGTTTATTTTCAGGCTTAGGGGTGCCTAACTTGAATATAGAATTTCAACCTCCTAGCTCTTTTTGTTCTTGAGAGATCTCATATTTTAGTTCACAGGCACACCATACAAACAGACCATTTTACGGGAGCTACTCTTTTGGACTCAGGGGGCCTCAAAACATGTATTTCCAACAAAATCACTTCAATTTAAATGAATCCAATACTTTCCATAATATTCATACATATCATCGGTCAAGTTCAAGACTGGTCCAACTCAAAAAAGCGATTTTTCAGGAGAGCCGATTAAAGTCTACAAATTCAAGAAGACTGGCTCACTTACTCGCGCCAATCTCGGGGTACTCCACTAACAATAAGTTGTTTAAGAAAAGGACTTGAACAAAGATAGTAGAGGCAATTTGAAGATAATTTGGGCAAAAAAAAACTCTAAATTGCATTTTTTTTTGAGTTAAACTGGATCGACGATATAGATAAGAGAGAATAAAAATGATATTAAAGAAAAAATTTTAGTGAGTCTTAAGAAGAAGAATCTAAGGGCTAAAATTCGAAATCGAAAAAAAAAAAAAGAAGAAGTCGAGCGGCTAATTGTGAAACAGAAAAATTGAATTTTATTCGCTCTTAATTACCGATAGCTTTCTGTATAATTACAAGAGGCCTAAAACAATGCCATCAAATACATTCAGTATTTCAACTCTTGAAATTGTATCAGGTCTATTCCATGCACGATTTCAGTTTTCGTTAAGTATCAATACGTCCGTCCATCTGTATTTTTTTCTTGATTATTGATTGTCCTGAGGAAGGACGCGACGAAACGTCGACGATCAAATAAAGAAAATCTGATAGAAATTGATTTTATTTTTCCTGGCTGCCATCCGGTATCCTTATTAAATAAATAAAATAAAAAAAAAGATTTTTAAAAAAATGCTTTTATTTAAATTGAACTAAAAAAGAGAGAAGAAAGAAATAATTTAATTGTTCTTGTTAAAATTTTTTAATATTTATGACTTAAAATAAAAGCGTGGGGCGCTTCGAAGTGATTCGAGGCTCGCGCCCCACGCTTTTATTTTAAGTCATAAATATTAAAAAATTTTAACAAAAATTTAATTAAATTATTTCTTTCTTATTTCTCTCTTTTTTAGTTCAATTTAAATAAAAGCATTTTTTTAAATCTTTTTTTTATTTTATTTTTATTTTAAGCTTTTTAGTCTTTTAGTCTTATCAAAAATCATCAATATGATAAAGTACCACATTAGTTTGGCCTGTATTGATTTGGTTCAATTGAAAAATTATTCATTATCATAAAAAAATGACTCGTAAATATCAAAATTCAAAACTATAGTTAATAGGGCCTTATTTGCGTGAGGCTTCAAATAAAGTACCACATTAGTTTGGTCTATTTTGATCAAAACCACCATATAGTGGCGTCATCAAAAATGACTCTTAAGTATTACATTTCACACCTCTAGCCCATCGGGAAGTCTTTTTGAAATTACATTAATTTGCGAAGGGTTTCAAATAAAGTACCACATTAGTTTGGTCTATTTTGATCAAAACCACCATATAGTGGCGTCATCAAAAATGACTTTTAAGTATTACATTTCACACCTCTAGCCCATCGGGAAGTCTTTTGAAATTACATTAATTCGCGAAGGGTTTCAAATAAAGTACCACATTAGTTTGGTCTATTTTGATCAAAACCACCATATAGTGGCGTCATCAAAAATGACTTTTAAGTATTACATTTCACACCTCTAGCCCATCGGGAAGTCTTTTGAAATTACATTAATTTGCGAAGGGTTTCAAATAAAGTACCACATTAGTTTGGTCTATTTTGATCAAAACCACCATATAGTGACGTCATCAAAAATTAACTCTTAAGTATTACATTTCACACCTCTAGCCCATCGGGAAGTCTTTTGAAATTACATTAATTCGCGAAGGGTTTCAAATAAAGTACCACATTAGTTTGGTCTATTTTGATCAAAACCACCATATAGTGGCGTCATCAAAAATGACTCTTAAGTATTACATTTCACACCTCTAGCCCATCGGGAAGTGTTTTGAAATTACATTAATTCACGAAGGGTTTCAAATAAAGTACCACATTAGTTTGGTCCATTTTGGTAAAACCAAACTCACAATTTGCGTCATCAAAAATGACTCTTAAATATCAAATTTCACACCTCTAGCTCATCGGGAAGTGTCCCTAACAAAGCCATAAAGTTGGTGACCTTGAAAGAGTAAGTTAAATAAAAGCATTTAATAATAACATATATTTTTACAATAAAATTAAAGAAAAACTCAACCCCTTACAATTCTAATTAAGTTTATTTGTCCCTGGGCGTTTTAAAACCTTGAACTCACTATTTTTTAAAATTATTCAGACAAAAAATATTTCAAGGATAACTCTTCAAATAAAATAAATTTCTTTAATATGGGAAATATTCGAAATTCAAAACAACTTGAAGTAATTTTAGACGATAATAAAGTTGTATATGAACATATGTGTGGGAATCAAAAACTTATAAACTTTATTATTTATAAACGTGGCATATGAATTATGAAAATGAGACAAACATTTATCAAATTACCAGACCCCCTAAATTGTTTAATTCTTTCGTTTCACTTAAACATATGTAATCTAATAAATGGTAGGCGGAATAAAGTTTCAAACGGCAAGCAATTCAATTTCTAAAAGAATAATCATATTCATATATGCATTGATAATAGAGAAAGAGAGAGAGAGAGAGGAGAGAGCGAGGTTATGAAGCCGTCCATTGATCCGACAGTGAACCCTTTGTGCATGTTTGACACGTAATGCGACCAATATGGGTGGCTAGCGCCCCTAATAAATTCGGCATATGATTAAAGCCCTAACGAGCGGGGCATCTGTCGTTGGCTACGCAGCGCTGCGCTCGTGATCCATCACACGCATCCATCCATCTCCATCAGTCCACGGGACGGGACTTTCTCTGTGCCAATTGACAATTTATACGAAATGCGGTATGTTCTTCATAGTTCAAATTTGCGATTATTTGGGAATATGTAAGTAAAATTAATACTTGGTGTCTCTACCAAGTTTATGTCAAGCAATACAGTAAATTTCAGCAAATGGAGTTTGTCTTGTATAAGAAAAACATGTGTGAATTGAAGGGGTCGGCTGCAGATTGTTTTATAATAAACCAGACTTTTCAGGACCATCAATTGTGCAAAGGTCTGAACTATTTGTTTCTCAGTGTGATATTGTCATTAAGGTGCGCGTCTCGGGGTGCTAATTTTGGTAGTTTCCAGCGGCCACAATTTTGAAGCTATCGACCTCAAATTTTTTTTAAATTAAAGCTATTTAAAATATCTACAACTTATAGAAGCCCTTTTTTGATTTTCGAAAAAATACATTTTTTTTTTTAGATTAATCGCATTAAATAAAAGATATTTTTAAAAAATCCGCTCGATATCTTATAGATAATTAAATTAGTAATTATTGTGTTAAAAAATAATTAATTTTCTATCCTTAATTAATTAGCTGTTCGAGTAACTCGGTAGTCAATCGTTAGAAAGCTTTTGACTACCGAGTTCCTCTAGGCGGCAAGAGATGGCGTTAGTTTTTTCCATAGGAATACATGGGATAAATTCCATTTCATTCTAGAGCTTCCAGCTAATTAATTAAAGGCAAAAAATTAATTATTCTTTAACATAATGATTACTAATTTAATTATCTACAACTTATAGAGCTCCTTTTTTTAAAATATCATTTATTTAATGAGATTAATCTAAAAAAAAATTTATTTTTTCGAAAATCAAAAAAAAGGGCTTCTATAAGTTGTAGATATCAATATTTTAAATAGCTTTAATTTAAAAAAAGGTCGATAGCTTCAAAATTGTGGCCGCTGGTAAGTCCCAAAATTAGCACCCCGAGACGCGCACCTTAAAGTGCTCCCCCGACAGTAGCAAACAAAAAAACTTCCTAATGGTATTTTGTTTGTTTCGAAAGTTTAAAATTGAAATATCTCAGAACTATATATTTGTGGGTTAGCAATATCTACGCCCGACCTCTTCAATTGACTAAAATTGAGTTATTAACTGTACTTACTCCCGTCTTATTATCAGAACCTCAGTTCTGATTCGATTGGAAATTTGAATTGAAACGAGAATATATTTACTGTATTATACAGTTTTTTTTTTTTTTTTTTTTTTTTTTTTTTAATATTGATTTATTTTTCAGTTAGACTTTAGATTAGTATTAACGAAATAAATTAAAATACACAAATAAAACACTCGGTTATTTATTTGTTTTTCCAATACTTTCTCTCTATATACAGTATATTAACATACATATAGGTAAGAGAAAGTAAAAGAAAAATCATTTTTGAACGGGGGAGACCGAAGCAAATAATAGGAATTGGAAGTTCTTAAGGTTGGGTGCTCATAAAATAAATAAATATTTATTGACAGAATTTCAGGTTCCAACGACTGGATTCATAATCAGTTTCAGTTCCTTTTGCAGACCATCATCAGATCTATGAAAATGTAATACAATATATGTGAGGTACCGAATTTGATAATGAAACTTAAATTCCGTTAATAAAGATTTATATTATATTACTTTTTTGTTTTATCAAAATATTGATATTTTATAAAATAAACTTCGAGTTTACTGATTAGTTTTGATATCTCAAATCGAGTAAAATTAGGGCCAAATTCAGTTTAAGGAAATAGGCATTAGAACGCTTTAAATAGTTACCCATTATTGAAAAAAATTTTGTTGAAAGATTTAGTTTAATCCGATTATGAAATTGGACTTTCAAATTGTGAGTTCAAGGTGAATCAGTTCATTTTTGGATAAATTCCATTTTTTTTTTTTTTTTTTTTTTTGCACTTAATCTAAAAGGTAGAAATTTCATAAACTTGATTAAAGAAGAAAGGAGGAAAAATATTATTTCTCGAATATCACGTGGGTTAATTTCATCTTGCGTGAGGATAAACAAGACCAGTAGAGAGTAGAGCTCTTAATCTCAACTCGGACTCCCCCCAAGTGTTTTTTTTTTTTTTTTTTTGTTCATTCGCCTTTTCTAATTCAATCATCCACTCTAATCTATTTTCTTTTCAGTAATTATTACTTGAAATATCTCAAAGATATATGAAATTGTGATTTATACACCATACAAATAAAAAATTTTAATAAAAGGTTTTTTTTTTTAATTTTTGAAATATACAATACATATTTATTTAATTAAAATAAAACTCTCTTGCCGTCGCACTTTTATCTTAATTAGTCAAATATAATTGAACATTTCATTTAAAAAAGAAAAGGAATTTTTTAAAGCATTTTTAAATAGAATTAGGCGCCCTGGGTTCTTGAGTTGTGCAAGGGATCAGGGGTTGGCTTGTTGATTCAAGAGATGAAAATTTTTCTAAAATTTATAAACAAGAAAAGAATTTAAAATAGGGCCGGGGGTCTAAATAGCCTAAGATGCCGGGAAAAAATCTTTTAAAAAAATATAGAAGAGGCTATATAGAAAAAAGAATAATTTTTGATCTTTTTGAAATAAAATGAGAAATTTTTTTTTAAATTATTTAATTAAAATAAAATCCATAGGACGATTAAATTATATAGATCTTTTATATAATTTTTCAAAAATTTTATTTTAAGGTCGAAAACACCGTTAGAAGATGATTCAGTACCGAGTTACTCTAGGCGGCAAGAGATGGCGTTAGTTTTTCCCATAGTGATACAAGGGATTTATTCCATTTCATTTGCAAGATTCCAGCCAATTAATTAACGGTAAAAAATTATTTATTTTTTAACACAATGATTACTAATTTAATTATCTATAAGATATAGAGCGGATTTTTTAAAAATATCTTTTTTATTTAATGCGATTAATCTAAAAAAAAAAATTTATTTTTTCGAAAATCAAAAAAAAGGGCTTCTATAAGTTGTAGATATTTTAAATAGTTTTAATTTTTAAAAAAATTGAGGTCGGAGGCTTCAAAATTGTGGCCGCTGGAA
>JAKCPI010030691.1:0-11046 GCA_023213315.1 Euborellia annulipes
CAGAAAATAAATTTATAACTTTTCGTTTTTTACTCATTTTGACAATTTCAACAAGCATAAATCATTTCTATAAAATTTCAGAAAAGCAAATCATTAATTTTATAATTTTATTTTATTAACACATCATACCCATTTTATATTATTCAATTTTTGGTTTATTTTGATTATTTATGAAGGTATACAAAGACCATTTTTAAAAAATTTGTTTCCATAGAAGGGAGGCTTCATATTTTGGTAGTTGGATACTCTACACTGGTTGACAAAGTTTTCTTCACAAGGTACCTGATTAGTGAACCTAGTGCATTTTTTCATTCTGAATCAGATATGTAGTTAGAATTTTTCCATCTGGTACAGTTTTAGAGATATAGAGAAATAATAGAAATAGAAAATGTGCTCTAAAACGCAGGTCTTTTATTTAGAATGTTCAAAATATTTTTAAGGCGACACCCCGTGGAAATATGCGATATTTATATACATATAAATTTTAAGTTTCAGACCAATCGGAGGTCATTTAGTGCCGCAAAACACAAAATTCTTTAAACTGAAATGATATTTGAATTCAGCTTGAAAATATTTCTAGAACCTCATATCTTTTCTTTCTATTCTTGTTAAAGAAAAAAGTTCATTTTTTTCGATCAGTGAGTGTACTGGTATTTCCTTTGATGACGTTTTTGTTCATAATTTTGTTAATAATCAAAAGATTTTTACTAACGAATGCTTTTTGGAAAGCCAAGAACTATAAAATATCGTGAATATATTATTTTCATTCAGGGATACCTACAATTGTATTAGGGGGTAACCAAAGCAAAAAAAAAAAAAAAAAAAAAAGTGAAAAAATTTGTCGTTTGCGGCACTTTTAAATGACTTCCGATTGGACTGAAACTTAAAATTATATGTAGTATAAATATCTGTATATTTCTATGAGGTGTCGCCTCAAAAATGTTTTGAACATTCTACATAAGACCCGTTTTAGAGCACATTTTCTATTAAAATTTATTTTTCTCTATATCTCTAAAACTGTGCCTGATGGGGAAAAACTGAAATGATATTTGAATTCAGCATGAAAAATACTTCTAGAATCTTTATTCTTGTGAAAGAAAAAAGTTCATTTTTGTCGACTAGTGTTATTAGCCTTGATTTCCTATGATATAAAATTTTCGATTACTGGAAGGTAGGAAACCAAATGACCAGTTTACTAAAGAATAAACTTTTCCATAAAGTTGACTACGTATGCTCACTTGTTAATTTTAAATTTAGATTGCCTATATACTCTTACATTTACCAAAACCGAACCAATTCCTTCCTTCTATATTAGTATAAAATCAAACTTATTAGTCTATAAGCTTTAAAATAAATAAGAACTGGCTTCTGATGCTGAAAAAGACCTTAAATAAAATTAAAAAAAAAAATCTTTACCACTTCCTATCGGCTTAAGTAAATTTTTTATAAGCCTAAGGTATGTTTTCATTAGATGTTTCTATTATTATAAATAAAATATAGCTTAATCGGTTCTAAAGAAATGGACCTATATCGAAATGAAAATTTGAGATATAATTTAAAGTTAGGATAATAAAGGCAGCTGGACAGCCTAGAACGTATCTGCCTTTCAGAATGTTCCATGTTGACGAATATATTATTAACTCTCTATAATGCTGACACAATATTTATAAATGTATAATGGACAAAGTATAATGGATCGGTTGGCCAATTGGCATCCAGATTATAGGGTCTGGGCCAGGTCGAAACTTGAAGGGAGTTTTTTTTTTTCAAAAACTAACTGGAGAGAAGGTCTGTTTTAACTTGATACTGAGAACAAAGGAGAAAAAAAATTATTTTCAAAATTTAATATTATCATTATTACACCAGGTTTTAAATAAATTTCATTTTTTAAGTTATTAGTAAAACTTGAATAAAATAAGAATGATAAATAATATAGGTATACTAGGTGATATGTTTCAAGTTTTTAATGGTGAACGCATTACAACATAGTCATCTTCAGAAGTGGAATCATAACTTGTGATAAAAACTTGAAACATATCTCCTTGTGTATCATTTAATATTATTATTATATTAGGCCTATTATAAATACAATATTTAAAAAGTTTTGAATTTTTCGATTTCCACCGATCTCCATCAATTAATTTGAGATTACATTACTCGAAAAAAATAGAATATTAGGCTATATCAAAGACAATATGGAGGAAGGCCGTAATACAGATTAAAGACGAAATGAAACAAGACTTCTATCGGCCCGAATTATTTATTTTTCCTCTGTCGACGTTTCGGGGACTAAACGTCACCCATCTTCAGGACAAAGGTGTTAAAAAATTATTTTCTCTGCCTCCTTCAGTTATTATGTAAGTTAGACTGTTAGTATACTTAATACTATACAGATTCGTCTGCTTGTATATTTCTGAGCCACCATCAGAGTTAATCTCTGTTGGTGGCTCAGGAAATATACAAGAGTTAATCTCTGTTGGTGGCTCAGGAAATATACAAGCAGAGGAATCTGTATAGTATTAAGTATACTAACAGTCTAACTTACATAATAACTGAAGGAGGCAGAGAAAATAATTTTTTAACACCTTTGTCCTGAAGATGGGTGACGTTTAGTCCCCGAAACGTCGACAGAGGAAAAATAAATAAATCGGGCGGATAGAAATCTTGTTTCATTTCGTCTTTAATTAGGCTATATATTTTTTTTTACTTTTGATAAATGAAATGTTTTATTTTTAGCTTCAGTATTGCATTTGAATAATAAAACATTTATATACATTTTTTTTCTTTGGTTGAAAGTGAATCAAAAGGTCTGCGACCCCAGCATCTGGTTTGTTCATCAACGCAAAGGGTTAATTACCCTCCTCGTTGGCCGCCAATTAAAATAGCTGCTCATCTTTTTGATTGCGTCATTGCGTTAAATTCAATTTCATCATTAGACTTCATAATACGGTTTAGCAGCTTGGGAAAAGAGAAAAAAAATCGTTCTTTTTTATAACCAAATTAATTATTCAATTCGACTGACAACATCGTTGTATTGGAAAAAAAAAATTAAATGAAATAAAATATAAATATCAAGGCTTTTTTTTAATTAAATAACTAAAGTAGATTTTGATTTCTATGCCCTGAATCAGGTGAAGCTACCAACCCTTAGTATTAAAAAAAAATTATCTAAATGGTGTCATTAGCCGAAAAGGAAAAAAAGAAAGTAAATAGGGTGTCACAAACTTGTTGAAAAAAATAAAATAAATAAAATGGCATTATACACTAAAAAATATCTTAATTTTAGTGTGTTTTTGAATACTATATTTACAAATTTCCCTTGTAAATGATATCTACTATGCATTTATCTACTAAATTTACAAATGTATGCGTTCAAATATTTACAACAAACATTTTAAAATTACAATTTTCTTCGAAAAATAGAGTATGTATTGTAATTTTACAAACATTGTATAGTATTTTTCGTTAAAAATTGTATTTTTTCTCGAAAGTAGTTTAGGAATTCTAAAATTACCACACATTTACACTCTAATTTTCAAATGCCATTCTAAAATTACAATACATTTTCATTCTAATTTTCAAACGACTTTCGAAAATTACAATACATTTGTAAATGGTTTTGCAAAGATTTACTAAATTTAGTATGTTTTTGTGTAGGAAATATGCTTCCTAAACAATTGTAAAATTACAAAATTTTTTTTACAGTGTAGAGGCGCAACCTTAAAGGGGTGGAGTTAAGGGTCCCGAAGAACATATGGTTCAAATTTTATATTCCAAATTTTCTAAATTACTTTTTTTTGGGTTTCTACAAAATTAACTATTCTAATTCTAATTTAATGTGTTTTAAAACATGCGCTTTCAAAAATAAATTAGGTTTTAATCTAAAAAATATTATTCAATATTATGCCACTAGTACAAAATAAGTTTTTTTTTTTTTGTTTTTTTTTTTTTTTTTTTAATGACAGAAAATCTGTTTATTTATTTAATTTCCTCGGTAAATTTACTACAAAAAATTTAACAAAGATTCATCACTACTTATGTTAAAAAAATTTTTTTTGTAGGCCTATTACATGAAAAAATTTTGTTCTTCGGCGCACATTATTCTGCCCCCCTTAAAGCTTCGCTCGCCTTTATTATTTTATTTCTTCATATATTTCGATCTTTTTGAACCTGTTTTAATATACATCTCTACTTTCGTTTCGGCCTATATAACTGCAGCCGGAGAGGGTTGGTTTGGTCGCTCAAAGTCATTCTCCCCCGCATTAAAAAAGAAAAAATAAATAAAGTACATATTAGTGACTAATAATATTTTCTCTTTTCCAGGTCTTTGGCCTTCATTTAACTTCACTCTCTTGGATCTGATCTTCAAATAATGCAACTTAAAATTGGTGAGTCTCTGCATTTCCAAAAAAAATTCCTTACCATTTATTTAAATTTGCTAGAAAAAATGAGCAACGCAGATAGTTACATTTCATTTTATAGCTAAATATTTTTCGAGATCTATTATTTGAAAAAGATAATAGTATTCAAAATACCTCGATTCGGACTTTAACTGAGTCATAGATATATTTAATAACTTAACCCCGCTGCCCTCTGGGCTTTGCTGCTTACAGTAGTGTGTTAGAGCAGATCCAGATATCTGTCCCTCTACTGGTTAACCAAGCGGCGCATAGGTGGAAAATTTTTCTTTAAAGTTTTTCACCTATTCGTTACGAGTTAGTAACTTGCGCGACTAACTGCATATAAGGGGAAGTGAGTTTTATTGGTGCAGGTCGAGGGTCCGGTGGCCTGGTGCAATGGATAGCACGCCTATGCCCCGGAAAGGCGGAGATCCTGGGTTCGATTCCCGGGGGCCATGGGATGTTTGGCCTCATCAATAAAGAACACTCACATGTCTTGTTAAATTTCATTTTATTATGGCCAACGTTTTGCTCACATAGTGGACCATTTTCAGGGCTGATTCAATTTTCAGTCTCTCCAGCACACAGTGTTTATCAAAGATGTTCAAATAGTGCTCTTTTTGAATTTATTCGAAGGAAATATATAGCTTCTTCGAATAAATTTGAACATTTTGATTAACACCGTATGCTGGAAAGACTGAACATTGAATAAGCCCTGAAAATGGTCCTACATTTGACCGAAACGATGGCCAAACGAAACGATTTCAATTTTCTCTGTCGACGTTTCGAACGCTCAGCGCGCTCATCATCAGGATAGATAGATATCTCAAGGGATGATGAGCAGCCAACAAAAAACAAAAATCGCGCTCAGCACCAGGACAGATAGATAGACCTATCAGACCCTGATGATGAGCGCGATGAGAAAATTAAAAATTTTGTTTTTTGTTGGCTGCCTATTCATCATCCCTTGAATACTAGAACTTTACTGATGTACTTTTTTCGATTTTCTCAAAATTCGCCCCAACAATTTTGATTAAAATTCAAAAATCAATTATTTTTTAGATGCTCTTTTAAATGTATATTTTCATTTTGGCAGATCATTTTACTCTAGTGCTTTTTTTTTTTTAAAGAAAAACATTCATACTTTTTTCTCATTCACACTCACACTTTTATAAATTTATTTATTAATATTATTTATTTATGTACATGTATCGATGGCTTCCTGCGGGCGTTCATTGGTCTTGTTTTTCGGGGGCCACATATCCCGATTTTCAGCATCTTGAATTCTAATATATTGGCGAAATTAAATATATCTCGACTCAGAATATCTGGTGTGGCAAGCACATAACACTTTCTCTTACCGAGTTGTGTGCTGTGCGACCAGCCACACCATATTTTTTACAAAACAAACTAAAACAAAATTTCTACTTATTTTTAAAAATCGTCTTTCCGATTTTATTTTTTTTTTTTTTACTTTGGACTCTCTGTACTTTCTTATGAAGAGAAGTCCTTGTTGCAATCTAATATGTTGGCGAATGGACTTTCGTTAAGAGGCGCCATTTTGGCCCGATTATCTCGAAGTGCTCTCATTGAAAGCCTTGACCCTCAGCCTCCTCTTTCTTATCATCATCAATGGCTCTTTTTCATCACCTCTTTGCCTCTTATGTGATTCTTCTGGCGTTCCGAGTCTGCATTATTCATCGCACATTGCGGCTAAAGAGAGAGAAAAAAAAAACTTCCTTTCTTCTTGAGCATTCAATTCAGCGATGGACCTGACTCCTCCTTGACATTTCAAACATACATCAAATCGAAAAGAAAGTTATTCGTTTTTCTTTAATTTTCTGGGAAAATTAAAAGAAATAGGTCGTATTCTTGATGAATAAAAATATTTTTATATCAGTAGTTTTAAGTTGATTAAATTATTTATTGATTAAGGATTTTTAGTGAATTTTGTTGAATATTTACAAAATTTTATTAAAAAATGTTAGTTTTTTTACTTTCTCTTATTTTCCAATAAATTTCATATAAGAAGTGGCAGAGTTTTCTTAAAAATATTTGTGGTAAATATATAAATAAAATTTGCTATTATTATTGTAATCAGGCGTGGTCCTGGTTGTGAGTTACAAATAGATAATCATTATGTTGTTACAAAAATATTTAAATTTTTTTCTTAAAAACATTTTTACTTTCTCTTACCTATGTATATATGTAATATATATATAGAGAGAAAGTATTGGATTCATGTCAAAAATTCGATGTCGAGATTTTGATGGATCTTCACGTTTTGAGGTCCCCTGAATCCAAAAAAGTGGTTTTCGCGACATGGTCTGTCTGTGTGTGTGTGTGTGTGTCTGTCTGTGTGTCTGTGAACAAAATATCTCAAGAACGAAAAGAGCTAGGAAGTTGAAATTTTATATTTAAGTTAGGCACCCCCATGGGACGTGACACGAAGCTTTTGAACAAAATCGACCAAAAAGTACTAGCACTTTACTGATTCACTTTTTCAGTTTTTTTCGATTTTCTCAAAATTTGCTCCAACGATTTTTTTTTAAATTCAAAAATCAATTATTTTTTAGATTCTCTATAAAATTTATATTCTCATTTTGTGATTGAAATCTTCTGAAGACCACTTTACTCTTGTACTCCATAGAAAAGATAGGAGAAATGGTTGCCATGGTATCAAAATATAAATATTTTCCCATACTTATAAATTTTACATCAGTCCGATGATTTTATTTAAGCCATTTGGATACCAGATGGCTTAAATAGAAATGCCTGAACCCACAATATATATATTATACTTACAACGGTTATCGTCAAAGTCTTAAATGGCCTAAGTTGCCGAAAAGACTGTGTGAATGTGTGTGTGAGTGTGAGTGTGAATGAGAAAAAATCTGGTGTGACTGGCGCACAGCACACAACTTTCTCTTACCCTTCGGTAAGAGAAAGTTGCGCACCGTGCTGGTCACACCAGATTTTTTGTGTCGAGATATATTTAGTTTCCCATAGCACCTTAGTTTCAAACTTGCATTTTAAATGTTGACTGCTTCAAATAAACTATGGTTATTTTTCAAAATTTTAATCTCATATTTGGACATTTTATACACAATATAGATTCGTAAATAAATACAAAATTTCATAAGAATTGGAAAAAAAATTTTAAATGCCTAAAAAGTTCTAAAGGGGACCCCCTTTTGAATCGAAATTAACATACAAATCCCTATAGGAAATTAACATTGGCCAAATGCGAAGATAAAGTGGAAAGGGAATTTAATAAAAAGAGTAGAGAGAGACGATAATGTTTGCAAGTGAAAGAGAGACATATATGTTTTCTTTGAAACAATTAAAGACACAAATAAATTTAAAAAAAATGGGAATTTAAATAATAATTGATTTTTAATCTAATAAAAAGAAAAAGATTTAAATTCCGTTACCATGGCAACCATTTCTATCTTTCCTATGAAGAACAAGAGTAAAGTGGTCTTCAGAAGATTTCAACGGCAAAATGAGAATATACATTTTAAAGAGCATCTAAAAAATAGTTGATTTATGAATTTTAAAAAAAATCCTTGGAGGGAATTTTGAGAAAATCAAAAAAAACTGAAAAAGTACATCAGTAAAGTACTAGTACTTTTTGGCCGATTTTGTTCAAAAGCTTATTTTGAGATTCTTCAAAGGTACCTAAGTTAAATATAAAATTTCAATCCGGTAGCTCAATTCCTTCATGCTAAAAAAAATGGGTCCCCACACACACACACACACACACACACACACACACACACACACACACACACACACACACACACACACACACACACACACACACACACACACACACACACACACACACACACACACACACACACACACACACACACACACACACACACACACACACACACACACACACACACACACACACACACACACACACACACACACACCAATTTGCGGGACCCACTTTTTTGGACTCAGGGGACCTCAAAACATGTATATCCATCAAAATCTGGACATCGAATTTTTGACATGATCGCAATACTTTCTCTCTCTATATATTTCATATATAGGGTACGAGAAAGTAAAAAGTGTGAATGTTTAAAAAAAAAAAAAAAAAAAAAAATTTTACATCTTGAATTCAATTGTACCCTACTGTCGGAAACTAAATACATGTCGACACAAAAAATCTGGTGTGACAAGCACAGTACACAACTTTCGATTACCGAAGGTAAGAGAAAGTTGTGTGCTGTGCGCCAGTCACACCAGATTTTTACTTTCTCTTACCTTTATATATGTTAATATATTTAGAGAGAAAGTATTGCATTCATGTCAAAAATTCGATGTCGAGATTTTGATGGATATACACGTTTCGAGATCCCCTGAATCCAAAAAAGTGGTTTTCGCGACATGGTCTGTCTGCATGTGTGTCTGTCTGTGAACAAAATATCTCAAGAACGAAAAGATCTAGAAAGCTGAAATTTTATATTTAAGTTAGGCACCCCCATGGGACGTGACACGAAGCTTTTGAACAAAATCGACCAAAGAGTACTAGTACTTTACTGATGCACCTTTTCAGTTTTTTTCGATTTTCTCTAAATTCGCTCCAACGATATTTTTTTTTAAATTCAAAAATCAAATATTTTTTAGATTCTCTTTAAAATGTATATTCTCATTTTGCCATTGAAATCTTCTGAAGACCACTTTACTCTTGTACTCCATAGAAAAGATAGGAGAAATGGGTGCCATGGTAACAAAATATAAATATTTTCCCATGCTAATAAATTTTACATCTTGAAATTCGAATGTACCGTACTGTCGGAAACTAAATATATGTCGACACGAAAAATCTGGTGTTCAAGCACAGTACACAATTTTCGATTACCGAAAATAAGAGAAAGTTGTGTGCTGTGCGCCAGTCACACCAGATTTTTTATAAAAATTAATCTTACCCAACTCATACTATGAATTCACATAAGGATATCCAGGGATGACAGAACAGGACATTAGCTAATTATATTAATAATAAACTTAATATATTTTATACAATTTTTTTCGGTCTTTTTTCTTATCAATTTCATTTTTATTTTTTATTTACTAACTTATATGAATAGACAACCTCCTACGAAATCCCATCAACGATTATCAATTATATTTATCAGGAAAATAATTTTCATAAAAAATAACACTCATGACTTAACAATAGTAAAATACTTTGCTACTTAAATTAGATTCTAATAAATTTTTATTATGTTTACTTAAAATATTTTATTCAGGGTTTTGTTGCTATATAAAAATGAAGAATTTTATATAGAGCCAGGTACAAAAAGAAAAAAAAAAGATAATATTCCCCACATTAATGACATGATGAGGCCGAGAGACTTCTCGAGTAAATATTTACATTAGATCTTGTCGATTACGACAAACAGCCATCGAAAAATGTTAAAAGTCCTTCTATCAACCCTCTTGAAATAAATAAAAAGAAGCTTGTCATTTTTAAGATAACTAGATGGAATAATATGAGACTTCTTAAAAAATTGACAGACAAATTATATATTGAAACTTTTTTTTTTCATGTTATTTTCTCATTTTATTTATAAAAGTTCATTTTTCTTGTGGAAAAAATTATATAATATGAATTAGATTATTTTACGTAGATAATATTTAAGATAGTTGATTTATCAATCAATGAGGTCGGAGCAGAAACATTCGTTTTGGTCGATCTTAAAATTTAAAAATCTGGCGTGACCCGATCGCACAGCACACAACTTTCTCTTACCTTTGAAGAAAGTTTTATTCTATGCTTGTAACACCAGATTTTTTTTGATTTATATTTAGTTTGTGTTGGCATAGGCTAAGGGGGCGGAAGGGGGCAACCATTCGATAGGACAAGAGGGGGGGGAAGGTGTGCAAATAATATATACATAAGCTTAGATTATTAATTATTTATTTAAATAAAAAAAAAAAAAAATAATGTAGTGAATCTAAGTTATATTTGTTTTTAATATACAAAAAATTTTCAAGACAAGGCATTGACCCCCCGCCCCCCCCCCCTGGTAACGTCCATGTGCGCCGATATATTAAAATTCAAGATGTAATAAAATTTATATGGGAAAATATTAATATTTTGTTACAATGGGAACCATTTCTCCTATCTTTTTTATGAAGTAGTGTGCTTCAAAAGATTTCAAAGGCAAAATGAGTATACATTTAAGACTATCTAGAAAATAATTAATTTATTTATGAATTTTAATCAAAATCGTAGGAGCGAATTTTGAGAAAATCGAAAAAAAAAAAACAACTGAAAAGCTATTTCAATACATCAGTAAAATACTAGTACTTTTTAGCCGATTTTGTTTAAAATCTTATTTTCACTGCTCAGGGAGGTGCCTAATTTAAATATAAAATTTCAACCTCCTAACTTTTTTCGATCTTGAGATATGAAAGGAATTTTGAGAAAATAGAAAAAAAAAAAAAACTGAAAAAATACATCAGAAAAATACTAGTACTCTTTGCCCGATTTTGTTCAAAAGCTTCGTGTTATGTCTCAGGAGGGTATCTAACTAAAATATAAAATTCCAACTTCTTAGTTCTTTTCGTTCTTGAGATATTTCGTTTACAGACAGACAGACAGACTATTTTTAAAGGGTAA
>JAKCPI010030692.1:0-16231 GCA_023213315.1 Euborellia annulipes
ACGCCTTGTCTTAAACAAAGACTAAAAGTTGGTGACCTTGAAAGAGTAAGTTGAATAAAAGCATTTAATGAATAAAAATATTTAAAATATATGTTTATTTTTGAGTTATGACGTTATTGCAATGAATGAGCGCAATGATCTGATAATGCCGGCTGTTAGTCTAGCCTGCCATCTTTTGCAAGAATGCTCAACTATTTGGGCGTTAAACAATTTTTTTTTGACTTTATCACCTTTTAATTTAATTATATTAATGATTTTTACATTACAAAAAAGACAAAATCTGATGTGACTGGTCGCACAGCACCCAATTCTCATCTATCAAACAAAGAACAAAAAAATGCTTGTATATATTTGTATTTTTTGTTTATTTAATGTAATTTATAGTCCTGATGAAGGTGAGTGTTGTTCAATAAAGCAAAAAAAAAAATTTTATTTTTTTTTATTTTATTCAATACTCTTCTCTCTCCTTAAGGGAAAAGGTATATAGCCCCTCCGTAGGCGGGTTACGCAGCTAGATGGTTATTAACTTTAATCGACCTTGTTTGAAAAATGTTCTATCCCCTTTAGTTGTGAAAACAATTCCTAGCAATTTCATTAAAGGATATTAACATAACTCAGTCATTCCACCTTTTTTTTTTTTTTTTTTTTGTTCTGTTCTAGTTCACACTCCTCTTCGTTTTCCCTTCCCATCACATTTTTCCACCAATACCTCTACTCTCCGAGCCTGCGTTATCATGTTGGTCTCGTATTGACCAGACAGAGAGAGAGAGAGAGAGAGAGAGAACTCTCGCTCTCTCTCTCTGAACATCGCCACGCCAAAGTGAATAAGCCTTTGATGGCCTATCAAACACACCTCTCTCTCTCTCTCTCTCTCTCTCTCTTCTACACACACCCAAAACTCATAGAAAAGAAAAAAGACTTTCTCTGTCTCTAGCTATTAAATATTATCTCACGTATTTTGAATAAAACTTCCAACTTGGCATATTTACTTTCTCTTACCTTTTTTTTTTTTTGTCATTATAACCAGTGGTCACATGCAGCCAGTAAGAAAATGGGGGGGGAACTGAGAAGATGCCTGTTGAGATTAGACTTGAAAGTCTGATGCAGGGAGCTTGTTCCAAAGGAAGATTGGAATTGACTAGTTAGTTCTGTTAGTTGAGGGATTGAACAGCTTAGAGATGCTGGGACGATGCCTCCCTCGTGTTGCTTTGGGTGAGAGAATTAATGCAAAAATGTGGTCTATAATCAAAAATTCTCCTAATAATAACAAAATAATTGTTGTATCTGTTAGGCACGACCTTTGTCCTGAGGATGGGCGATGTATAGTCCCCGAAACGTTGAGAGTGGGAAATAAATAATTTTGGGCCGAATAAAGTCTATTTCCTTCACCTTCCTATATGTTCTCGAGGGCTTGTCCGTCTTGATCCAAACTCCGATATCTCTAAGCAAATTTTTTTTTTTTTTTATTTGAGGGAAAAGCTTAAATTACGGCATAAAAACCCTCAATAGCCTACAAAAAAAAATCATTCCCCGGTTATTTACCCCTGGTGCATCGTGCACGGAGGCACGCACCAACCCCAAGTACCGGTATCTAGCTCGAGAGCCAACAACCCGGTTTCCTATGTTGGGAGTGAGAGGCCCTTCACCTCTCTACTCCCCAAAAATCAGTCCCTGACGGGACTGGTCTCCCCTTTCACCGATCTCCCAATCATCTCTAAGCAAAATAAGTTATAGAGCTATAACAATTTTTATTATTTTTCATTTGAGGGATTTTAATTTAACTCCAACCAACTACTGTATTATCTATGTCAGGGGTTCCCAACCTTTTTTGGCCCATCGCCCCTTTCCGGAGGTTGTCTATCACCTATCGACCCCCTCCCTTTTCATTTTCACTGCATTTGTAACAAAAAAGTACTTAATTTCAAAGTGAATCAATCAAGTTCCTTAGATGACGTTTTCGAAATGGATAAAATACAAAAGCTACAGAAATAGTGACCGAAACGTTGAAATTTTCAAATGGAAGAAATCAGACAAAAATTTAATCAATCTTTATCTAATTTTTAATTTCGACAACCGACGTTTCGGACGCAAATCGCATCCTTCCTCAGGTAGTAGGTAAAAATACAGATGGGATACTATCTACCGATTGTCCTGAGGAATGACGCGATTTGCGTCCGAAACGTCGACGTACGAAATTAAAAATTAGATAAAGATTGATTAAATTGTTGTCTGATTTCTTTCCTTTTAAAAATCTAATAATAATTTTATTTTTATGAAGAAATTAACAAAAAAATGGATCTTTTTTCGGTAAATCTTTATTTAAGGATATAAATAAATGAAATGAGAGGGTCCGCTGTAGGCGAGCCGGGGGAAAGGGCTGGAAACTGCCTGGCGAAGTCAGCTATTTAGTTAAAGTAAAATCGTTGTCATTTCGTTAATACTTTTCTTTTTTTTTTGACATTCGAATATCGATCTGATTTTATTCAGAAATTAGTGTCAATTCCCTCCCCCCCCCCTGTGACGTCATTTCAGGGAGGAGTTTATTTATTTTAGATTGCTTTCACTAATCTGTTGATCCATTTCAACTCTCTTAATTATAAATTGAATAATTTTAAACGATTATTAATCGAAACATTCAACTAACTGAAAATTAATCGAATTGAATCTCTATCATAATAATTGTGACGTCATATTAATAATTACTTTAGCATCTAAAGATGTTTGCGGGATTTAAATGCCTGCTTAATTAAGAGAATTATGCGGCAAAAGGAAAGTTATATCACAAAATTATTATCGTTTATAAATGCGTCTTTATAGTAAAATTGTCACGAGAATTAAAAAAAAAAAATTAAATTCATATTCGTAATTAGCCAATTAAAAAAATTCAAAAAATAATTAAATCTCCCAATTATTATTACCTTAAACAAACAAAAAAACAATTTCTATCAAAAAGAGATGTTAATTGAATTATTTCCCGCAAAAAAATAATTTTTGAAATTTATTTTATTTCAATTCCTATTAATTAAAAAAAAAAAAATGATAATAATAATAATAAAATTTAAAAATATATATGATTAGTTATTGAATACTAATTGCGAGATTTAATTTATTTATAAACTTTCCTTTATAATGCATTAACTTTAAAACTACTTGACCGATTTTCATAAAATTTTTTTCATTTTATAAGTAATTTTTTTTTTTTTTAGGATTGTATTTAATAATCAATTTATCAAATATAATATCGATATTTTACCACTTGGGTTTTAATATACTATAAAAAAAATTTATATATTGATACTATTAGAAATTTAATTTATGTAAACCCAGAAAATCCGGTGTGAAAGCACATAACAGAACCTTCGATTATTTAAAGTTTGAGGCCATTCACACTAAAATGGACGAAAAAGGTTGTGTATTCCATGCCGAATCTTTCTAATATTATTTCATATACTAGGTGATATGTTTCAAGATTTTATTTGCGGAAATATTACACTTTATACGTATTTCAACATTAAAATCTCATTTTCAGTAGTGTAATATTTCACCAAATAAAAGCTTGAAACATATTACCTAGTGTATCATTTAATATTAATAAAATTGTTATTAATAAACTATTAAAAACAATGTTTATTGCTGATTTCAGACATGAAAATTTGTATAGTTGCAATATTAACTTGAATAAAACTGTCCTGAGGAAGGTTGTCTGTTTGGTGACCGAAACGTCGACGGTAAAAAAATTTAATTTCCTGAATATCACATTTTCTGTCTAACGAGACACTTTATACCCTCTTGAATATCAAAAAAAAAAAATCCTCTTTAATTCAAATAAATTTTTTTATATTTTTTAATATAAGAATATTTACGCTTTTTTTTTTGGGGCTGAAATTTAATTAACCGTTGATTTTATAGTTCAATTCATTAGGTCTTAAAAAAAAGAATACATATAACTCTGGCGATATTATTTTTTTTAATATTAAAGCCTTTTCAGCCACGCAATTTTTTTTCCGGGGGGCTTTTATTCTTCAATGTCGACTTGGACGAAGATTAATGGCGGATGGGGGATAAAAAAATGAACAATTACGGTAAAATGTATTATAGGCTTTAATATGTATTAAAAAAAAAAAAACCTAATAAATGATAATCCCTAACGTAATAAAAATGTAATCATTTAAAGGTGAATAATTTTTTGAAATATATAAATTCTAAAACGCTGATTCCGGGCGGGGCTGCCCACTTGAGGTTTCGCCTCACTTGGCATTGCTTAAGGGGGTTCAGGAGCGACGTCTAAACGTACGTTAAAAAGAACTAGACTATTTTAAGAAATTTTTCAATTTGTTTTTTTTAATGAATTAAATTCATAAGAGATTCTTGGGACATCGAGCTATAATTTGTTTAATGACTTATTAAAAAATTATCGTAATTAATTTTTTTGTTATCAAGCAAATACAAAAAAAAACAATCTGTCCCAATAATCTTTAATTTTTTTTAAATTTAAAAATGAATTTATTGTTATTATTAATCACATATTAATTAAGAAATGTTTAAAATAAGCTTAGATGATTTATTTAAAAATCAACTGTCAAATTAGTTCAGCATTCTTGCAATAGATGGCAGGCTAGTCTAACAGCCGATCCACTAATAGCCTATATTTATATATTAGTATGTTTTCATAAAAGGTACATAATATATAATAACATTTATTGTTAAAAGATCAATGAAAATCAACCAAATATTATTAGCTACCATTCTGACATCTCTTGGCAAATTTTTGAATTACTTGATTTTTTGGGAATACTTTTTATGACACACAACGCCCTCTTATCGGGAAAAACATGCGTAACACCTTTGCTCCCGTAGCCCCTTAACTTAGAAATATTGACCTTCTGTAATTGAAAGTTGAGTTCTGTGCTTGTCACACCAGATTTTTTTTGTATCGAGATATATTTAGTTTCCGCCGGTATATTAGAATTCAAAAATGTAAAATTTATAAAGATAGAAAAATATTTATATTTTGAAACCATTCCTCCTATCTTTTCTATGACGTACAAGAGTAAAGTGTGCTTCAAAAGATTTCAAGAACAAAATGAGAATATACATTTTAAAGAGCATCTAAAACATAATTGATTTTTAAATTTTAAACAAAATCTTTGTAACGAAATTTGAGAAAATAAAAAAAAAAACTGAAAAAGTGCATCAGTAAAGTACTAGTACTCTTTGGTCGATTTTGTTCAAAAGCTTCGTGTCACGTGCCATTAGGGCGCCGAACTTAAATATAAAATTTCAGCCTCCTAGTTATTTTTATTCTTGTTTTATATTGAAAACAAAATTCAAACCGTGTATTTCCATTCAAAATCTCAATCTACCCCGATTTATAGAAAGAACAAGTGTTCTTGTATAATCCTTCGCCTTTAATTTTTTTTCTCCCCAATTTCTTTGTTTGGGTTTAATTTAAAGCCCGAGAGAAATCAATAGAGATGTTTGTACTAATACTTATTTATTTTATTTTTTTTTTTCATATCACTCACATATTGGATCTGCGGTCGAAGCAATTTTTTGTTTCAATATTATACATGTAGAAATAAATATCAGTTTGCTATGTCCTATAAATTATATTTCTAGTAGAATAAAATTCTGGTATAGCAGGTGTTTGTGTGCTTTGCGCTCAGTCACACCAAATTTTTTTTTTTTAATTAAGGCTGAATAGGTGCGAAGGTGCTACGCATGTTTTTCCCGATAAGATGGCGTTTTGTGTCATAAAAAGTATGCCCAAAAAATCAAGTAATTCAAAAATTTGCCAAGAGATGTCAGAATGATAGCTAATAATATTTAATGCATTTGGTTGATTTTCATTGATCTTTTAACAATAAATACTTATTAAAAATGTTATTATATATTATGTATCTTTTATAAAAGCATAAAAATATATAAATATAGGCTATTAGGGGATCGGCTGTTAGACTAGCCTGCCATCTATTGCAAGAATGCTGAACTAATTTGACAGTTGATTTTTAAATAAATCATCTAAGCTTATTTTAAAAATTTCTTAATTAATATGTGATTAATAATAACAATAAATTCATTTTTAAATTTAAAAAAATTAAAGATTATTGGGACAGATTGTTTTTTTGTATTTGCTTGATAACAAAAAAATTAATTACGATAATTTTTTAATAAGTCATTAAACAAATTATAGCTCGATGTCCCAATAATCTCTTATGGATTTAATTCATTTAAAAATCGCATTGAAAAATTCCTTATAATAGTCTAGTTTTTTTTTAAAGAACGTTTAGACGTCGCTCCTGAACCCCCTTAAGAAGTGATGCGGGACAAGCAAACATTTAATTTGCTCTCCCGGCAGCAAAGGGTTTATTGAATATTCAGTAGACATATTTACACAATTATTAGTAACCGAGGAGGACATTCCACACGCTGATTCTCCTGGGCCACCCATCAAATAATTCACCGTGTAAAATTAAAATTTAATATAGGCTTTTATTTTAATTCATTTATGGGAATTAAAGAACTCAAAAATAAAAGCTCTTTTGTGCCCCGAGTGGGTCACGCCCAATTTTCTATCAAACTTCATTCATTCATCATTTCCTTCTCTCTTTTTAAAAGAAATTAATCTTTAGAAAATAAAAGTTCTTCGCTACTCTCTCTCTCCCTCTCAGACACTAATTTGTTCAAAAGTTTAAACTTGGTTAAATGAACGATCGGTGATAAAAGTTTAAATGGGATATTGAATTTGCATTGATTCCATTGGAAAAACAATTAAAGCGGTTTTCTTAACCTCCCCCTTACCCTTACCCCCCCCCCCCCGCCGCCTCCAACTCTCAACAAGCTCTTCTAGCCACTTTCAACTTACTAATAGGAAAAATTTTAATTGGAAACTACTTGCTAAAACAAACAAACAAAACATCATTTAAATTATTTAATAGTGATGTGTAATTTGCTCATTCACACCAATTATATAAAGATGATGTGTTAATTCACATCAACTACATAAAGTGGATGTGCTCATTCACATCAACTAGATAAAGATTATGTGTTAAATCACATCAACTACATAAAGTGGGTGTATTCATTCACACCAACTACATAAAACGGATGTGCTCATTCACACCAACTACATATAGATTATGTGTTAATTCACACCAATTACATTAATCTGATGTGCTCATTCACACCAATTATATAAAGATGATGTGTTAATTCACATCAACTACATAAAGTGGATGTGCTCATTCACACGAACTAGATAAAGCGGATGTGCTCATTCACACCAACTACATAAAGTGGGTGTATTCATTCACACTAAATACATGAATCTGATGTGTTCATTCACACCAATTACATGAAGCTGATGTGCTCATTAACACCAACTACATAAAACTGATGAGCTCATTCACACTAATTACATGTAGCTGATGTGCTCATTCACACCAATTACATGTAGCTGATGTGCTCATTCACATCAATTACATGTAGCTGATGTGCTCATTCACACCAATTACATGAAGCTGATGAGCTCATTCACACCAACTAGATAAAATAAGTAAAGAAATCACAAATAAGCTTTATCTAGATAATGTGAATGATCAATTTATATACTTCATTATTTATTTATTTAATTATGCTTTGCTTTCTGATTTGTTCTGTATGCATTGCCCTAAAATTTTTTCTATTAGAAAGTTGATCGATTTTCTCATTCACACCAACTGTAGATAAAACTGATGTGCTTGTTCACATGAATTTTACATAAATATTTAGAAAGGATTTACTAATTTAAGGATTAGCATAAATTGGGTTAACAATTTGTGGGATTTAATTTTATTTTTTTTTACTATTATTTATAATCGCCAGCGCTTATTTAACGCTTCACATTGTTGATAATTATGTAATAATTGAAGATTAAATAAAATTATAACCAAAAAATGGAATTAAATTAAAATTTAATTAATATATCAATATTTATAGATAAATAATTGTGAGATTTTAGTTTAACTGTTAATTTTTTATAAAATGATGTAACTCAAAAACTATTGGACGGATTTTCAAATTTTTTTTTTTTTAATATTATGTCGAAATTAAATATTTAATTTCGAATGACAGAACCTGAGAGGTTATAAGTAGAAATAAAACTCTTTTTTTTTTTTTAAACGATTAAATCAATAATTATCCAGCGAGCAGCCTAATAGCCTTAATGGATGGAGCAATTTGAGAGGCAAGTCATGGGTTCAATTTCTACACTCATTCGGACTTTATATACAAACATTAAAAGCGTCAAGCGTTTAATATTATATAGCAGCCAGGCAGCCATCTAGACAAGTAATTTCCTAGAGATGGCGGATTAATGGCTGGATACTCTCTTTACAAAAAAAAAAAAAAGATTGACGTCACAAAAGGTATATAATAAATTTCCTTTGGTATTGGTAAGAACTCTACTTCTCTGGTTACTCTATATTCTTTGGAATTGATAAAATAAATATATTCTAATAAATAATTAATTATACAGTAATCTGTAAAAATTAACTGTCAAATAGTTGAGGACTCTTCGAAAAGATGGCAGGCTAGTCTAACAGCCGGTATTATCAGATCCCATATTAGCATATATCTGACTTATATTTATATGCTTTTATAAAATATACTTAATATATAATATTCACATTTATAAAGTACTAGTCGCAAAGCCCGCATTCGGCGGGTTTCGCCGCCTAGCCCTCTGAACTCCCTGGCTCGCCTTCCTCGGGCAAGTTTGTGTTGCCAGTATAGAATATTTCTAGTTGCAATGCAAAAATAAAAAAAAATAAAAAATTATTTTTAAATATATGATTTTTTAAATCGTACATCTCTTCTTTATTGATTACTTATAATAACCAACTCTTACAATGAGGGATTGTTTAGGTTAGTTGCAAATGACAATACGTCGTGCTCTATTCTATTTGTCCTACTGGTTGCGCAGTGGCGTAGCAAGGATTTTGGCGCCATGGAGCGACTCAACTGCTGGCGCCCCCCCCCCCCATCCCCCTCGAACACTACCATCAAGTTTTAGTTTTGAAAATGACCTCTCTGCACTCGCGGTTGTAACAGGTAATGTCAAAAAAAATTAAACAAGCATTCACAACAGGAAAGTCAGTACTTGCATTATGTCAAAATAACCACAACGAAGGGCGTTGACGGCTTGGTTTCTTGAGGTCCACCTTGTTGGACATACTTTCTTCAAGGTTTTTTTTTCCAACATAGCCGATTTGGTCAACAATGACCATCATGATATGGCTTTAAAAAATACATATAGACTTTGAACGTTGTCAAAAAAAAATTCCTGATTTCAGAAATATTTGTTACTGAGTCTTGAATTACCAGGTTAAGTGCATGAGCACAACAGTGAATATACTTAGCTGGCCGTGAATCCTAACGTTTGTCATTTTAAATAAAAAAAAATGCATAGATTTCTAGCAAATAACAACAGAGCGAAAATTAATTGATTAAAGGATCAAAATAATTTTTTGGATCAAAATATAGACAAAAAATTAAATAAAAAGTATTATTTATTATTATATGTGCCCGGCGCCTCCACCCTGCCCTCCGCCCTGGAGCCGCCGCTCCACTCGCTCCTCTGTCGCTACGCCACTGTGGTTGCGTAGCCCCGCTCACAGCCCTAGTCGTATACCTGGAAAGCTGGCTCTCAGAGCTACAAACTGCCTCTCTAATTTCCAAGCCAACTTGTTGATTTGTATTCCCATATTGAAGAAATTTGATTATAATTATTTTTCCAAAATATTTCAGAGATTCAAATTATTACTACGCTACTCCCAGAACCATGTGTACTTAATTTCAAATAGATTCATATTGAAAATTGTGGATTTCTATAGAACATATATACATAGATACGTTTTTCCCATTTCATTTTTATATATGGACCCTATTACGCATTAGTGTGTCAAGCGCCAGGTACCGATATTTGAGAAAATCAACATTATAGTTTTTCTGATTTAAATGTTTTTGATTAGATTATATATCATTTTTTTTTTTTTGTCAATTGTGCAAGTAAATACTGTAAGTATGGCAGATATTCATAAATTATCTCTAAAAATATAACTAATTTAGAGAATAAACAATAAAATATTCTACAAGTCCAATTATATTTGCAAAAATGCTTCAAGGTCTCTTGACACATGATTGCAAATTAATCTATGCTCTATTTATATAATTTTAGGTTTATAATTCAAAACTTAAAAGGGAGTTATTATTAAAGTTCTTTTATGTTTTAATTTATAAATATTTTGAAACATATATAACCTAGTGTCAAATTTGTATATTTAATTTTAATCAGTTTTTATTTTTTTCTCAAAAAAATTCCCTACATAATAATTAAAATCCGTCAAGTAGTTTCCGAGTATTAAAATAATTAAAAATTATTTTAATTTAATTAAAAATTATTTCTAATATCTCTATCTCTCTCTATCTTAACAATGACTGCTCGGTATTTTTTTTAATAATAGGCCTATTTTTGTTGTTGTTGTTGTTGTTGTTGCTCAAAGATAAGAGGACGAAGACATCATTATATTGACAACCGCGGATGGATGGTTCTAAATATTTATTAAATTTTTTTTTTTTTTTTTTCGCTGCTCTCTCTCTCATATCCAGCCACCATTATCTAAAACTCATTTCTGTTGACGTTGACAAAGAAGCAAAAAAGAGAGCGAAAATATCAGGAATCGATTTTGCATCCTCGAGCACATCGACCTTGACATCGTTCTTTCTTTTTTTTTTTTTTTGAAAGAAATTCTTGTATCGTAAATGTTTAGTCCTTAAATTGCTATTATAAAAATAAACGTTTATTATAATGATCTAGTCAATTTCTTACTTTCCTATACTGTTGCTTTACTATTTGCACACTCTAATATGGGCCCATAACGCGCTATAGGGAGTAATATTCTTTTTTTGTTGTTAAATAATAGATAACATTCTAAAAGCTGCCATTTTTCTGATTCAAATTATATACTACACTTGTATTTTATTTTATTTCAATTTGGTAAAAAATATATTTTTTATTTTGAGGTGTAAGTGCGCGTCATCCGCCATTTTCTAGGAAACCAATAAACAAATTAATTTCAACAATGAAATAGGAGATTTTAATTATTATATTAAATAATATGGACACTTAACTTATATACAGTATATAAACTGCCATTGTTACTTTCTTTTACCTATATTTGAAATATATAGGCAAGAGAAATTATTGGTTTTTCTCATTAAAATTATATTCTCCACTTGTATATTAATTTATTCCAATTTAGGTTAGGTTGAAGTGGCCGTTCCCAAAGACGGAACACACTTAGGCCAATTAGGCCCTTTGTGATACCTCTTACCTACCTTCGGACTCTGTAATCCTCAGCTTAGCCGGCTTAGCCATTGCCTCTTCTTATATTAAGTAAATTAAAAGGAAAACCATGGAACGTAATATTTTTTTCTTTATATAACCTATATTTTTCATTTCAATATCTGATTCTTGCCATCTTTCTCTTTAAAATGATATGCTATACTTGTATTGGATTAACACTTATTTTTTTCTTTGAGGTGAGAAAGAGAGAGAGCGTCAGTCCGCCATTTTATAATAACATTTCAACAATAAATAAAGAATAGACCTATAATTAATCAGGATTTATTTTTTAATAAATAAATAATTAAATTAATAAATAATTTAGTAAAAAATAATACTTTTTCTTTGAGGTGGAAGTGCTCGTCATAACTTCGTCCGCCATTTTGTAAGAACGTAATAAACAAATTAATAAAATAGATTTTAATTATTATTTTTAAATAATAGGAACCCGCAGTATATTTACTGCCATTTTTCTGAATAAAATGATATGCGACACTTGTATTTTAATTTATTTCAATTGAATAAATAATATACTTTTTGCTTTGAAGTGGAAGTGCGCGTCATCATTGCGATCGCCATTTTCTAAACAAATTAATTTTTATAATGAAATAGGAGATTTTAATTATTATTATTATTATTAATTAAAAAGGACATACCGTAATTATGTATATACTATATCCGCGTATTAACTTGCCATTTTTCTCTTTAAAATGATATGCTATACTTGTATATTAATTTATTCCAATTTGCTAAAAAATATACTTTTTGCTTTGAGGTGGAAGCGCACGCACCGCGTCCCTCCGCCATTTTCTAAGATTCTAATTAATTAAATAATTGAACAATTTAATTTAAAAATAATTATATAATAATAATTATTATTTTATTTTTATTTATTGGGATTATTAAAAAATTAACAATTAATTTAACAATCAATCTTTTCTCTAATTATTATAAAAATATTATTTTTGATTGTTTTGTTTTGAAATAACTATCATCATTTTACATCCATTTATGACATATTATGAAAAGCCTCAGGCATATACACTATACATAAATGTTTTTTCATTTAAAATTTTCAATAACAATTATTGTTATTAATACTCAATTTTAAAGCTTTTAACGGTTAATGTTTATCTAGGGACAAGACACGCGCATTGGTTTAGTCTAGACGAGCTATTGAATATTGCATTCACTGTAATTTTTTTTGAATAACATTTTTTTATTATACACTAGCCGCACGTCCCGCCTTCGGCGTACCCTCATGTGACTTAGTTTTTCAGACAATTAATTTGTCTTATTAAGTAATGTACCCTACCACAATTATCTTAAAAAAATATTATTTTGAGTTATATATTTTATTAATGCCTATCTATATATTCCTATGAAAATCAATCGTCTTCTTTAAAGAACTCGCCCATTAAGCATTTAGTTGTTTTTAATTAATTATTATAATTAATTGAGTTTCATGAGAAAAGACTATGAAATTTCATTTTGAAATTCTAACGGGATGTTGGTAAAATAGGGCGTTGAAAGACAAACAGACGGATACGCCTTAATTATATATATACAGTTTAGAAACTGCCATTTTTCTGATTAAAATGATATGCTACACTTATATTTTAATTTATTTCAATTTTGTAAAAAATATACTTTTTAATTTGAGGTGGGAGTGCGCGTCATCACTCTGTCCGCCATTTTCTAAGAACGCAATAAACAAATTCATTTTAACAATGAAACAAGAGATTTTAATTGTTATTATTAACTAATTAAACAAATTAATTTTAACAATGAAGATTCTAATTATTATTATTACATAATATTCAGGTTTTTTTTTCATGAACCTTTAGAGAAGTTAAAACTTGAATTGTTTGTCATTTGGTGAAGTTTAAAGAGTCCCGACCGCCCTGCCCTCTGTTTGCCGTATTTTCCCAAATTGTAGAATTTAAAAAGATTTTATTTAATGAATTTTATATTAATTAAATGCTCTATCAAAATTTTTGTTCAAACAAAAGTTGTTTAAAATAAAAAATAGAACAATTTTGTATTTGTGTATAATTTTGCTAAAATGAATATTAGAGGAGATATTTCGATTTGTGTGTTTCGAATTCCTTTAGAGTTTATTATAAATCGATAGCGAGATCTAATTAGAAAATATTTATAAATTAATATTGAACTTTAATTGGCTTGAAGAAATTTTATTCTATTTTCTCGCTTGTTATTAAAATTTTAATTTTTAATTAGCTTTTTTTCGGCAACAATTAACTTTAATTAATTTAATAAATACTTTTATTTAATAAATATATTTAAAATAAATCCCGCATTAATCAAATTTTAATTTAATTAGCGATGCTCCAAGTGCAACTTGTAAAATATAAATTTAGATATTAAGTGTGACATATCATTTTACTCGGGAGAACATCTAGTTCAAGAATATGTAAATAAAAGTATACATTATGTAAGTAAAAAAAATTTCCCTTACCCCCAGCGCGTCCCCTAATTGATCGAAACATCATTCAGTTTGTGTATTTCAAAGTTATTATGAGTTATTGCTTAATGATGAGTAAATTCAATGAATTTTGATTATCTATTAAAGTTAACAAAAAATCTCTTTCAAAAATGAATAAATTTGTCAAAGTCTCTTCTCGACATCGACATTTAATTAGCAAATCACTCAATCGTTTCTCTTACCTGTCAAAAAATTTAAAATCAACATTTATTAATTGATTTTGTATAGCGTTTTTATTGCTGGTGAAAGGAAAATTGAATTAATAAAATGTAATCTATAAATATTAAGTCGTGCAGCTAGTTTGCATTTCTTCTACGGTGCAATTAAAATCCATTTTTATTAAGATAATAATCACATTAGAGACAAATCAAGTCTTAAATAAGATTAACGATAAGATTTCAATGATTAATTAAAGTTATTTTTATTTTGACATTAATAAAGTACCGGCATATGAATTTTTTTCTTCTCATTTGTGTGCTCATAAATGAGAAAGTTATTTAGAGTTAAAATCTAAAAATAAACTTAAATTATTAATTCTATCGATATAATATCCTAATACAAAATTGTTCTGATCGAAATTCTAAACAACTTTTGTTTGAAAAGTTTTTTTATATCTCTTATCGTTAAGGAGATATAAAGAGTTTTGTTTGTACAAGAGCGCCTCCTAACGAATGAATTTATAACTAATTAATTAATAAAAAATGAGAATTATAATAAAATTAATTAATTCTAAAATATTTTAATTTTTATCTTATTACTCGCTATCGATTTATATAATTCACAAAAATCGTAATATCTCCTATACAAATCACTTTAGCGAAAATATACCCCAATACAAAATTGTTCTATTTAAAATTCTCAACAAATTTTGTTTAAAAATATTTTTTATATCTTGTATCCTTTAAGAAATATCGACAGTTTTAGTTGTTTTAAATTAGCCTGATGGATAAATTTTTAATTAATTAAAAAAAAAAAGAATAAAATTTCTTCTAGCTAATTAACATAAATATTAATTTGAAAATATTTTCTAATTAGATCTCGCTATCGATTTATAACCAACTCTAAAGGGGTTCGAGACACAAAAATCGAAATATCTCCTCTAATATTCATTTTAGCGAAATTATACCCAAATACAAAATTGTTCTATTTTTTTATTTTAAACAACTTTTGTTTGAACGAAATCTTGATATCTTTGACGCTTTAGAATCATTCGTAAAATTTTTGCGTTCATTAATTTCTATAAAATTCATTAATCATTTTCATTAACACACGTAAGAAAAAGATGGAAAAAAGCGTCGTTAAGCACAAACACAATGGATGTGTCTATTCAGCATGTTTTTGCTTTAGAGAAAAGCTTCGAGTCAGCAAACCGAGGCAGAGAGAGATGAGAAAAGTGATAAAAAAATCACCAAGCACCGAAAATTCAAGTATATTTCTGCAAATCTTATCTTATCCCCCCCCGGGGTACTAATGATGAGAATTGCTCTACAGTATAGCCCTTTTTGAACAAAAACAATTGATTTATATAAAAATCATTTACTTGTTGAGCTAGAAGAAAGAGAAAAGAAAGTATTGGATTCATGTCAAAAATTATATATAAAATTAATTTATGTAATAAAAAGAAGTAAAAAAAAACATTTAATTAGTGAAAAACTACATTTATAAAGAAATAAATTTAATTAGATTATTTATATTCTTTGTTTATTGTTGCGATCTTATTAAAAAAAAAATCTGGTGTGACTGGCGCACAGCACACAACTTTCTCTTACCTTCGGTAATCGAAAGTTGTGCACTGTGCTTGTCACACCAGATTTTTTGTGTCGACATGTATTTAGTTCCCGGCAGTAGAGAATATTTGAATTCAGATGTAAAATTTATAAGTATGGGAAAATATTTATATTTTGTTACCATGGCAACCATTTCTCCTCTTTCCTATGAAGCACAAGAGTAAAGTGTGCTTCAAACAATTTTGAGGGCAAAACGAGAATATACATTTGAAAGAGCATCTAAAAAATAATTGATTTTTGAATTTTAATCAAAATCGTTAGAGCTAATTTTGAGAAAATCGAAAAAAACTGAAAAAGTACATCAGTAAAGTACTAGTACTCTTTGGCCGATTTTGATTAAAAGCTTATTTTTCCGGTCCCGGGGGTGTTTAACTTAAATATAAAATTTCAGCCTCATAGCTCAATTCCTTCATCCTTAAAATTGAACACACACCCACACACCCACAGACAGACCATGTCGCGAAAACCACTTTTTTGGATTCAGGGGACCTCAAAACGTGAAGATCCATCAAAATCTCGACATCGAATTTTTGACATGAAACCAATACTTTCTCT
>JAKCPI010030693.1:0-54139 GCA_023213315.1 Euborellia annulipes
ATATTTACGAATTTTCTATTAAAATTATTTTTTATTTCAAGAAAAATTTTTTTTTTATTTGCTTTATTTATAATTACTATATTATCTAAAAAATTTCTCCACTTGAAGTTTCTTGGAGAAGGGGGTTATTTGGGCCTCTTCTTTGCGAAATCCTGGCTACGCTACTGATTATAAGGTATGCACTGTACCAAAACTGTGCAAAAATTCATTGGTTATCCGAAGGCCACATATTTTTTATTAAACTAAAAAACTTTTGGTGGTGAGGGAGGAGGACAATTCAAATAAAAAAAAAGTCTCAAAACTTAAATCATCAGCTAGTTATAGAGTTATGGCTTTGGACAAATAAGGATGTTGAAGAGCACTTTCAAATTATATTATAAAACAATTTTGTGCGATCTTGCATAAATTTAAGTTCATTTTAGATGATCCAAATGTTTATCTTGCTGTTCGTTTAGAGATTTACATTTTATCCAATTTCCATGGGACAAATTTCATGTTCGTAAGTTTAAATAGCTTATTGATGCTAATAGAATTCTAAAAATTTAAATCTTGGTAAATAAATACATAAAAGACCAGGGGAAAAAATCAGCTAAACAAAACACGAGGGGGATTAACAATTAATTGGCATTGTTTTAAAATTAAAAATTTTAAAAATTTAATCGGGTAATAGCTTATGGCGTTGCTATTAGACCGTCAGGATAAAGAATTTATTTTATTTACCAATAATATAATTTTGTTTACAATACCGAGCGCTTTCTTTTTAGCGCTACATTATATAATATTTTTAAATAAAGTAATTTTAACATTTCTCATTATTAACATTGGCTATTATCTCGTTAAGAGAGAAAAAACAGATGTGTTTGTTTTAGCAACGAAAAGGAAATATCAATGGAAAATTAAACAAATAATCTTTATTATAACAAGGAAAATATTGCAAGATATTTGTTATTATAGAAGAGTCAAATTCGTCTAATATGACAATATCAATAATAAAAAATTCGGTGTGTATATGCTATCGCTATTCGGTAATCGAATGTTAGTTGTGTACCGTGCTTCTGTCACAACAGATTTTTGTGTCGACATGTATTTAGTTTCCGATAGTAGAAGCATTACTGAATTCAAGATGTAAAATTTAGGGTAAGGGGAAAATATTTATATTTTGATACTTCATGGCAACCATTTTCTCCTATCTTTTCTATGGAGTACAAGAGTCAAGTGGTCTTCAGAAGATTTCAATCACAAAATGAGAGAATACATTTCTGAGAGAATCTAAAAATAACTGATTTTTGAATTTTAAAAAAATCGTTGAGGAGAATTTTGAGAAAATCGAAAAAAACCGGAAAAAGTGAATCAGTAAAGTGCTAGTAGCTTTTTGGCCGATTTTGTTCAAAAGCTTTCAAGGTGCCACGTCCCATGGGGGTGCCTAACCTAAATATACAATTTTCAACCTCCTAAAGTTTCGTTCTTGAGATTTTAATTGTTAGACAGACACACACAATAATAAATAATAATAATATTTTCAATAATTAAACACACTACTAGAGAGCCATGCGAAACCACTTTTTGGATTATGTAATTAAAGATCCATCAAAATTTTTCGACATTTGGACATGCACATTTCTCTATATATATTACATAACATAAGGGAGAGTGTGAGTTCGATCCAAACATTCTGTTGAAAATTTATTTAAAATAAGTTATTATATAGTCAAATGATAAATATCTTTGGATCATAGCCTTGGCTTACCCTCAAAAAATGTCAAATAAATAACAATATAGAAGCAGCTTGGGGTGTTTTGCCCTTAAAATTTACTCATTTAGAAGGGAAATGTTTTCCTCTCTCTGCCCCGAAACACCGGTACGGTACTTCATCTAGATGTAATTTGCAACGGGTCATACACACTACACCCAAGACAAGGGCGCATGGGTGACCCCCCGAGATTTGAAAAAAACACTTTTCGAAAAAAAATTTATTTTTAATGTAAAATCTAAAAATTCATCACTTAAAATTTAATTTTATGTTTATATATGGAATGCCTTTAAATTGTCAAATTAAGAAAATAGTAGGCCGTGAGACCAGTCACACTTTCCCCGAGAAATTTCGTTCAAGATGCCGAATAGACTCTAAAAACATCATGTCTATTTGCTAATTGAAAGTGAGATTCTTTTAATGTAAGGTCCACAATTAGAATAGTTCAATTTAATATGTTTTTTTAAATCCAGAACGCAGGGAGTATAGATAAAATTTAAAAAGGTTTCAGAAGTAATTTTTTTTATTATTATTATTAATAATAAAATTTTTTTTACTAAAACACGTGTATACGTGATTTTACCCCCTAAAATTATCTTTTATTCAACAAGTTATTTGTTTTTATTAAACTATTTGATCTTTAAGCTGCATTTAAAAATATGGAAATATAAGGTTTTAAAAAATTTAGAAATTTAGTTGAAATAACTTGAAAAAAAATAATATGTATATTATTAACATTACTTAAATAAATTTATAATTTTTTTTGACACTTGCCAGCTTTATATTAAAAAGCAATCCCTTCAGATTTATTTCAATACCGAAAAAAGAAAAATTTCGGTATCACGTGAGGGCCGTAGACTTCACTAAAACAGACCCGGTTATTAAAAAAATTTCTAACTTATGTAGCTCGACATTTTGTCGGTATTTACAGATAGTACGTTGCAGAGGATATTAAAAATTGAAACAACTCAACTCAAAAATACAAAATTGAAATAAGAGTGCAAAAAACTATCGGACGAAAGCAAAAAAATATGAAATAAAATAAAAGGTAGAAATAGTCAAACGCATTTTTAAAAAGAAAATTCACGCCAACGAGTCAAACGATTTATGAATCGTCAGAGATTAAAGATTAAATCAAATAAATATAAAAACCTGTATACGCAATCATAAATGAGTATCAAAAGTTTATATTAATCACCTGTTTATGCCAGATATTGTATTTGTAGCACAGGAATATTAATTAAACAAGATTATTAATCAAAAGAATAAATATCTCTAATCAGCGCGGCAGGGACCTGTTTATTCAAATAAAAAGAGATAAGATACAGAATAAGTGACCTGCACGCTTTGAATGTCTTCCTTATCATTTTAACTAACTTGATAAAAACGATTAAATCAAATTCTATTCACTTTCAAGGCTTGTTTTATTGATAATTTATAATAACTATTGCGTAAATAACTTCAGTGATTAAGATGGATTGGATATCAAGATATTTTATTTTTTTAATAATAATTTATTTCAAAAAGGAGGATTTATTAATTTTTTTAAATATTTCTTATCTTCTGATCTTTTTTATTGTCAAATTATTATAAATTTTCTTATTGCGAATTAAATAATAATAAATATAGAATACTTATACAAGCTAGTAGAAGAATTTTCGAGGGGGAGTGAATGACCTCCTCGTAAATATTAAAGAATATAAAATTTTTATACTTTCTTAATATCAATATCTATAATTTTTAAATAACATTTATTCTTAATATACTCTGTTTTATTCTTTCGGAATTTCAGAGGGTGGGAGGCACATCCTCTCTCTATCATTATAATCCATCATATAAATTTATATATATATATATAATATTACAAATAGTCCCCACCCGATATTGTATCTTAAGTATATGGATTATGGTGAAATATTTTAAATTCCGTACCGGGTTCGGTACTAGATAATTTCATTTTACTTTTCAAATTTAAAATTATTTCACTATATACCATATACTTAAGGCTCTAGCTATCAGGTGGGGAATTAATTGTGGCGATCACCGTACCTAATTTTAGAATTTATTTGATATCTTTAAAACTATTTAAATGCGGCCGTTACACGGGCGTGTGGCCGATACGGGGGGGTAGATCTATCAGAATCGCCGAAATCGTGTGAAAGTGATAAATATAAAAAATATATTACAGATAATAATATAACTTAAATTCCAACAAATATCTAATAATCAAGCATAAAATAAAAACTTAGAAAAAAGCCAAATATATTTTTACTATTCAGGTTTCATTTAATTTCAATTTAAATATACTTTATGATTTTTTTTTGAGGTGGGGGCGATCTAAACAGAGATAATATATTAATTTGAAATTAAATTCCATTAGAAAAAAGACCTAATTCTCAATTCGAAGTCTAAATATTAACGTGTCACTTAACATAAATAAAGTATTTGTTTGTCTTAAATGAAGTGTAATAAATATCTTAAAAGGTGATTGAAAATGCAAGGAAAAAGGTTTTTATTTGTAATTCTCTATATATAGATATATATCTAAAATATAGATATATATCTAAAAAAATATAGCAGGTATTAAAATGAAATGAAGAATTTTTTAATATAAAATTGCAAACAGTTACGCTGAGTGATTGTAAGCAGCGCTTAATCGTAAAAATGTATATTTGCGTAAGCAGTTTGATGCTCGATTGTGAATCATGCACAGCAAACCCTTTTATAGGCACGTCCGCCATTTTATAGTCGTCTTGATAATTGATATTTATTTAATATATATTAATTCATTTAATATTTCAATTTAAATATTAATATTTATTGTGATACTGTTTAAAGAAAATGAGTATTTCTTGTTATTTTCGAATAAATAATCAAGACGACTATAAAATGGCGGACGTGCCTATAAAGTTAGTTTTGCTTGTGCATGATTAAAATTTAATCGAGCATCAAGCTGCTTGCACAATTAAAATGCTTGCGCAAAATTCACCTACAGACGCTACAGTTAGCTTGTACAGTCACTCAGTGAAAAAAGATTGCACGTGCTTCGGTTTGCAATTTTATATTAAAAAATTCTTCATTTCATTTTAATACCCGTTATATTTTTTAGATATATATCTATATGTAGACACATATCTATATATAGAGAATTACAAAATATAAAAACCTTTTTTTCCTTGCATTTTGTTTTTCAATCACCTTTTAAGATATATTGTACTTCACTTATTTAAGACAAACAAATCCTTATTTATGTTAAGTGACACACGTTAATGTTTATTTAGACTTCAGATTATTAATTAGGTCTTTTTTCTTAATGGAATTTGAATTTCAAGAATTGAAAGTAAAAAAATTATCTCTGTTAAAATTACTAGATCCTTTTACCTCAAAAAAATCATAAATTATACCATTTAGGGTGAAATTAAAATGAAACCTGAATAGTAAAAATATATTTGGCTTTTCCCACATTCTAAGTTTTATTTTATGCTTGACGATTATTAGATATTGTTGGAATTTAAGTTATATTTATTATCTGTAGTATATTTATATTTATCACTTTCACACATTTCGACATTCTGATAGATCTTTGATGTATCGTACACATACATCTTCTTTGGCCACATTTAAATAGTTTTTAAAAGATATCAAATAAATTCTAAAATTAGTACAGGATCGCCACAATTAATTTCACCTGATAGCTAGAGCCTTAAGTATATGGTATATAGTGAAATAATTTTAAATTTGAAAAGGTAAATGAAATTATCTGTACCAGATTTTACGCTTTACCTTTTCAAATTTAAAAATATTTCACCATAATCCATATACTTAAGGCTCTAGCTATCAGGTGGGGACTTAATTGTGGCGCTCATTGTACATATATATAAATTTATATGATATGGACCCATAGCCGAATAAGGGGATGTGCGATTCAACTCCTCCCCCCCACCCTCTGAAATTCCGAAAAATTTTAAATAAAGAGCAAATATATTAAGAATCATGTTATTTAAAATTATAAATATTGATAGAAATTATAAAAAAAATTTTATATTCTTTAATATTTACGAGGAGGGTCATTCCCCTCCCCCCTCGAAATTCTTCTGGCTACTGGCCTGTATATAAGTATTCTATATTTATTATTATTTAATTCACAATAAAATTAAAATTTATAATAATTTGACAATAAAAAGATCAAGAGATAAGAAATATTTAAAAAAAATTAATAAATCCTCCCTTTTTGAAATAAATTATTATTAAAAATAAAATATCTTATTCATCAATGTCCGTCTGTCCGCCCGCCGGAGTCAGGCTACGCGACTAGTTATTTATAAATTATCAAACAAAACCCAAACTAACTGAAAGTGAATAGGGCGGTTTATTATTATCGTTTTATCAAGTTAGTTAGAATATTTAGGAATAAGGAAGACATTCCAAGATTTTGATACAGGTCACTTATTCCTGTATCTTATCTCTTTTTGTTTGGACAAAACTTGAAATTCCTGCCGCGCTGATTAGAGATATTTATTCTTTGATTAATAATCTTGTTTAATTAATATTCCTGTGCTACAAGTACAATATCTGGCATAAACAGGTATTAATAAACTTGTCTCATTTATATTAATATACAGGTTTTTATATTTATTTGATTTAATCTTTAAAGCTCCTGACGGTTCATAAATATAATTATCGTTTATTTCGTTAACATCATCTAATACCGCGTGGGATTTTCTTTTAAAAATATGCGTTTTTATTTTGACTATTTCTACCTTTTATTTTATTTCACTATTTTTTTTTATTTTTTTCGATCATTAGTATAAATTCATTTTACTTTTACACTTTCTTATTTCAATTTTAATATTTTTAAGATGAGTTGAGTTGATTGAATTTGTCTTTTAATATCCTCTACAGCGTACTATCTGCTCCAAATACCGACAAGTAAATATCGAGCTTACACCAAGTTAAAAAATTTTTTTTTAATGGCTTGGGTCTGTTTTAATTAATAATCTACAGCCCTCGGTGACCCTGCAGAATTTTCTTTCTTTATTAATGCATCTGAGGCCTTTTATGCATATCAAAGCCTGGCCAAGTCTCAAAAAATTATAAATTTATTTAAATAATGTTATGAAAATATACATATATTGTTTTTTTTTTTTCCAAGTTATTTGTTATCATTTCTTCTTTTTTTAAAACCTTGTCTTCCGTATTTTTAAATGCAGCTTAAAATAGAATAAGGTTAACAAACAACTTGTTAGTAAAAAGATAATTTTATCAAAGTCAAAAATCCTGTATATAACACACGTGTTTTAGTAAAAAATTTTTTAACTAAAAAATAGAGCTACATTTATTAATAATAATAATAAAAAAATTACTTCTGAGCCTTTTCAAAATTTTATCCTGCTCCCTACTGGATTTAAAAAATATGGTCTATATATTAGAATGAAGACTATTCCTGAATGTGGACCACCCACATTGCAAATTATCTCACTTTCGATTAGCATTCAAAGACCCATATATTCGTATTATTATTTTTTTAGAGTCTATTCGGCATCTTGGGGCAAGGGCGGATCCAGAGGTGTTTCTCGGGGGGGGGGAGTAATCTGGTGTGACTGGTCGCACAGCACACTATTTTTTCTTAATTTAGGCAATTTAAAGGCGCATTCTGTACTTGTTTGCCAGAATATAAACGCAAAACAAATTTTTAAGTATTAATTTTTAAAATTTTACATTAAAAATAAATTTTTTTCGAAAAAAAGTATTTTTTTTTTCAAATCTCAGGGGGTAATTACCCCCCTTTACCCCCCCCCCCTTGTATACGCCCTTGTCTTGGGGTATGTAGGATATTAATATATTACGTTACAAATTATCTAGATGAGTACCGTACCCATTATTTTTTCCGGGGCAGGGGGGGGGGAAGAAGCGAATAGTCTGAATAATCCAGGCTTTGTCCCTCCCTTCTAAATGAGTAAATTTTAAAGAACAAAAAACACTAAGCTTGCTTATATGTCTCTATATTGTTATTTATTTATTTATTTTTTGAGGGGATTTCAAAGCCAAGGCCTTGATCCAAAGATATTTATCGATTTGGTATATAATAACTATTTTAAATAAATTTTCAACAGAATGTTTGGGATCCGAACTCCCTTTGGTTTTACTTTCTCTTACCTATGTATATATGTAATATATATATAGAGAGAAAGTATTGGATTCATGTCAAAAATTCGATGTCGAGATTTTGATGGATCTTCACGTTTTGAGGTCCCCTGAATCCAAAAAAGTGGTTTTCGCGACATGGTCTTGGGGGGGGGGGGGGGGTGTGTGTGTGTGTGTGTGTGTGTGTGTGTGTGTGTGTGTGTGTGTGTGTGTGTGTGTGTGTGTGTGTCTGTGAACAAAATATCTCAAGAACGAAAAGAGCTAGGAAGTTGAAATTTTATATTTAAGTTAGGCACCCCCTGGGACGTGACACGAAGCTTTTGAACAAAATCGACCAAAAAGTACTAGCACTTTACTGATTCACTTTTTCAGTTTTTTTCGATTTTCTCAAAATTTGCTCCAACGATTTTTTTTTTAATTCAAAAATCAATTATTTTTTAGATTCTCTATAAAATGTATATTCTCATTTTGTGATTGAAATCTTCTGAAGACCACTTTACTCTTGTACTCCATAGAAAAGATAGGAGAAATGGTTGCCATGGTATCAAAATATAAATATTTTCCCATACTTATAAATTTTACATCTTTTTTTTTTTTTTTTTTTTTTTAAAACTCCCCCCTTTTTTTCCTTCCCCCTTCCCTTTCCCCCCCCCACCCCCCCACTCTTTCCCCCATCCCACCCTTTTATCTTTACGAAGACCACTTTTATTTATAAATATAAATATATGGGGTTCATATTTTTTTTAAGTTATTTTTTTTTTGTTTTATTAAAGGTTGCCGGCTTGTGGAATTTTACATCTTGAATTCAATTGTACCCTACTGTCGGAAACTAAATACATGTCGACACAAAAATCTGGTGTGACAAGCACAGTACACAACTTTCGATTACCGAAGGTAAGAGAAAGTTGTGTGCTGTGCGCCAGTCACACCAGATTTTTTATTATTGATATTGTCACATATTAGACTTGAATTTGACTCTTCCTCTTTTATTCCTAATAGCCTATTGTAAAATATGCCTTAATATTTTCCTTATTATAATAGGTATTTGACAATTTTCCATTGATATTTTTCCTTTCGTTATAAAATAAACATCCTGTTTTCTCTCTTAACGAGATAATAGCCAATGTTGATAATAGGGAAATGTTAAAATTACTTTATTTAAAATAATTATAAAATATTAACTTTCACTTAAAAAGAAAAAAAAAAATTGCACGCTCGTGCAAAGAATTTCCTTTGTAATTGTATAAACAAAGTGAAATTAATTACTATTATTATTTAAATAAAATAAATAAATTCTTTATCCTGACAGTCTAATAGCGGCGCCGCAAAATATATTACCGATTAAAAATTTTTAAAATTTTTTAATTTTTAAAACAATGCCAATTAACTAATTGAAATCCCCCTCATTGTTTGTTTATGTGTTTCAATGGTCTTTTATATTATTTATTTACCAAGATTTGTAGAATTCTTGTTAGCATCTGTGAAAACATTTCAAACTTACGAACGTGAATTTGGTCCCATGGGTTGGATAAAATGTAAATCTCTAAACAGACAGCAAGATAAACATTTGGATCATCTAAAGATAATTAGGACTTAAGAACCTACGAATTCTCATATAAGAGATCGCACAAAATTAAAGAAAAACCTTGTTTTATAATATAATTTGAAAAGGTGCTAGGACTCTTCAACATCCTTATTTATTCAAAGCCACTATCTATAGCTAGCTGATGATCAGGATTGCAGACAGACTTGACAGGCCCCTTAATAATACTGTCCCCCTCCCTCACCCTTAAAGTTTTTTTAGTTTGTAAAAGACTATTGTGGCCTTCATGCCAACAATTTTTTACACAGTTTTTGACACAGTTATACATACCTTATAATCAGTAGCGTAGCCAGGATTTCTGCTTGGGGGGGGGGCCCAAAATTTTTATTAACCCCCCCCCCCCCCCCCCTTCTCCAAGAAACTTCAAGTGGAGAAATTTTTTTTAGATAATATAATAATTATAAATAAAAAACAAATAAAAAAAAAAAATTTTTCTTGAAATAAAAAATAATTTTAATAGAAAATTCGTAAATATTAGAGATTTTTTCAATTATTTATAAGTTTTTTGTTAGTTTTTAGAATTTATGAGAGTTAATAAAATTATTATTTAAAAAAAAAAAATCATTAGGGAAAACATTAGATATTTTTTTGTTTTGGAGAAGGCTTTGGGGGGGACCCGGCCTCCCTGGCCCCCCCCCCTGAATACGCCACTGCTTATAATATTTATTTAAAAAAAAAAATTTGTCAAAATTTCATAAACATAGAGTTATCCTAATTTATTGAGGTCAGATGCGGATAGACGACTTCTGGGGGTCTGGAAATTTTTTTGAAAATTAGACACTGAAACGTGCGTTTTTAGCTATCCTGAGACGTGAGAAATATTACCCTTTCAGGAAAAAATAAAAAAAAAAATGATTTTTTTTTAATTGAAATTTTAACAATGAAAATTATTTTTTTTTTTTAGAATTTTCATGTTGGAGCGCAAAGGGCCCGGGCCTGCGGGGATATATCCCCCCCCCCCTCCCCTCCCCCTGTCTGCGGCCCTGCTGATGATTATACGAAATTTATAAATTCCAATATTCGAAATACAAACTTTTTATTTATTTCTCTCCCGTAAGAAGAAGAGATTCTCTTTTATTATAAAAAGTTTTCATGCAACATTTCGTTATAATAAAATTATTTAATGGATTTTATCAAAATTTACTTAATATAATAATTATTATTATAAACTTAAGGAGGATAATAATGAAATCATTAAAAGGTCATCTAAAACAAAATATCAAGCCCAGGCTCTAATAAATAATTTTCATATCTTAAATATATATATAGCTCGATCCTTCCTAAAGGTCAGGGATTCGAATCCCGTCCCAGGCGAAAAAAAATTATTTCAATTATATTGGATATCAATCAATTGAAATAAATAGGGTCGGAGTCTAAATGGCCTCCAATGGCAAAAAAACCTTTAAAAAAAAAAAAAAACTCAATCCTTATATCACTTGAATTTTTGTATTTTCTTAAAAAAATTAAAAACAAACTCGTATTGAGTTGGGATATTATATATTTAAATTTAAAATTATTTCACCTATTCAATTCAAAAACATTATTAATAAAAAAAAAAAAAATAGTCCGAAAACTTATGCCTAATTATTAGGTTACCGAAATTTACAAAAAAAAAGTCCAAGGAAAATATAACTAATTATAATAATTATAAATACATGAAATAATAATGAGATATTCGTAGAATTTTGTTTCAAGGTCGGAAAATTATTTTTTTTTAAATCATACCACCCATTGAAAATTAATTAACTCTCAGATAGCTCTCGGGCCTTGGTGTAGTGAGTAGTGTGCTGCCCTTTTATATCAAGGGTCGCGGGTTCGCATCCCGTCTCATGCGACAATTTATTTCAATTGGATTGGCTACCAATTATTTCAATAATAAACTTATTTACTCAATAAATGATTGAAAAGTAAAATGATTTAATAATTTACAAATATCTAAAAATAATGCGGGGCAATCAAGCGAGAGGGGGGGAAAAATTTTATACAATTTTTGTATTCACATCTATTCTAATTGAATATTTCAATTAAATTCCCGAAAGCTCCTCTAGAGCGCACCACAAATGCGTAATTGTTAAATATTCATACATGTGCTCAGCAATTCATAAATATCCATTAATGAATTGGTTATCTATCTTGCAACAATCACTGGCAACTCCTTACTTGAAAACACTAATCCGTATTCATAGTCATTGCTTGAGGAACAAGGAATCCTAGATATAAGGATTCCTTCTTTCTCAAGGAACGACTATGAATACGGGTATACGTAAGTTACTGAATAAATGACTTAAGAGTGTAAGAGAAAGATATTATTATATTTATGCTATACTAAAACATAATCTCATATTCGCGAAAATTGAAGAATTCACTGAAAGTTAGATTTTGTCAATTTTGATCTGTACATTTAGTTGCCTATTAATCAGGGGAATCTTATCCGTTTTCGGATAAAAAAAAAGGGTATGTGTCGGAATCAGTGGTTGTAACACGAGGTCGTAGAACGTAGAGGGTGCGGGGGCATTGGCCATGGCTAAGGGATGGGCGCAAGGGCGCCTCGGCATTAAAAGGTTTTTATCGATTCGCGGCGAACGCCTCGCTTCGCCTCCTCTTTTCGTTCCTCGTTTTCCTCGTGTTTCTCCGAAAGGCATCGAACTTGGCAGCGTGCGAGGAGCACGCACTCTCTTTCTCTCTCTCTTTCCACCCCCCCCCCCTCCCCCTCCCTCCTCTCTCTCTATCTCTCTATCTATCTCTCTCATACATACACATTTGAAGTCTCAGATTATTTTTGCTTTCTCTTACCTCTATATATATATATTAATATATAGAGAAAGTATTAATCGATGTTGAGATTTTGATGGATATACACGTTTTGAGGTCTCCTGAATCCAAAAAAATTGGTCTGTCTTGTCTGCTGAACAAAATATCTCAAGAACGAAAAGAGCTATGAGAGTGAAATTTTATATTCAAGTTAGGTACCCCCCTGGCAGGTGACATGAAACTTTTGAACAAAATCGGCCAGAGTACTAGTATTTTACTGATGTATATTTTCAATTTTTTTCGATTTTCTCAAAATTCGCTGTAACGATTTTGATTAAAATTCAAAAATCAATTATTTTTTAGATGTTCTTTAAAACATATATTCTCATTTTGTCCTCAAAATTGTTTGAGGCACACTTTACTCTTGAACTACTTAGAGAAGATAGGAGAAATGGTTGCCATGGTAACAAAATAAATATTTTCCCGTATTTCATCTTGAATTCTAATTATTTGGCGGAAACTAAACATATATCGACACAAAAAATATGGTGTGACAAGCACAGAACAAAACTTTCTCTTTCCAAAGGTTGTGCTGTGCGACCAGTCACACCAGATATTTTTTCTCTTATATTCATTTAAAATAAATATTTTTTGAATAGTGAAATTAATTAATTATCTTCTAGATCAAGTAATATTTATGAATTTTTTCTAATTTAAATACATTTGATGACTTTTGACGTGAAGTATGAACTTTAATTTACATCACTCTGTCTATTTATTTAAATAAATAAATAGATCTGTCTAATTAGCTTTTCAAAGTATAAAAGATGTTTTGATGGGAAATTTACATTTGAGACGAATTAATTTTGGAATTTATCATAATTACCCCCTGACCCTCCCAGAAGCAAATCCTAAATTGCGCCACTGAATCCTCAGAAACCAGAGAAAGAAGTATATTCTAATTTGGAGGAAAAATAAATCTTTTTTCTTTAAATAAGATTATTTTTATTTAAATCTGCACATCATTATATAAATAAATAAAGTAAATAAAAAGATTCCATTTACTTGATTGCTTTATAAAGTTCAAAATCCAATTTACATTTTCTTTAAATTAATAGTTCATCCATTTTATTTATTAATGATCCCTATACTGAATTAAAATTTTGATTAATATATTTATTTAATTCGCTAATGTCCGTCCGTCTGTCTGTCACGCTCTGTTTGACCAACTTCCCATTGGAATTTTGAAACGAAATTTTATATACTTAAAGAGGACCTTCTAGGGATTACAGGAAAATTATTTTCGTCCCAAAATTGTTACAAATTTTTGAGTTATTAATTCTTAAAGTTACAATTTCTAGCTTCGCGGCTATTATTATTATAATTAACTTGTTAATAGATATTTTATTCAAAATTAAATTAGAAGATAAAGTAACTTTTTGAGCGGAGTACCGTTCTCAAAATTCTGGAATAATAGAATTTTAGTTTATATTAAAAGAATAAGATTGGAAATAGGGGGTGGGCGATTTTTTTAAATAAAATTTCCAATTAATTTTTTTTTTTTTTTTTTTTTGAACAAAAATTTTTTTTTACAAATTCAATTTGTTTTATGGAATTTTTCTAGAGATTCCTTAGGCAAATGCCAATTAAATATTGAATCATTCACTTAGAGTCTCTCCTCCTCTCTGGAGTTTGTTGAACTCGAATCTTCATTCATTCATTATGCCTCCTCGACCTTGAAAGTGTTTTTCTCAAAACAACACTCAGCCAGCTTATCAAGCGTTTCTGTCTCCTCTCTTGGCAAAAAAAATATAAAAAAAATACTTGGGCTATATCTCTCTCTTTTTGTATAATAATTATTCTTTTTTTTTAATTAATATCTTCTAACTAGAGAAAAAATAGAGGTCAAATAAATACTTTGATTATGATTTTTTACGACTTTTTAATGTTATATGATATGGATGCAAAATTTGAAATTATACAATTTTAATTAATAGGATTTTATAGATTTTTTTTTTCATTTTTAAAATTCGATAGTTTTATTTTCAACAAGCGTTTTTATCAATCCACTTCTATATTTAATTAATTTTTCACTAGTATAGGACCAATGCATTGGCTTCATTAAAAGTCGAAAAGTTGGTATAAAACTTTTTATGATTCCACTGAACAATCCAAACAGCAAGTGAACGAAACACAGCCTGGGATGAATATAAACTTTTCGACTTTTAATGAACCTATTGGTAAGAATCTCCTTTTGAATATTATGAATTATTCCTGGGCTTCATCAAAATTTCAAATGATATATAATGGTGATACCTGGTCAAAGAAAGTTTGGAAACTATTGATCGAAACCAATTAGTAGCTTGCTTTTGGAAATTCATTAATCAGTTAGACATTTGGGTTGCATATCCTCCAGGAATCAACAAATCATCTTGTAATAAATTATCTATAATACATGTATAATTCCTATACATTGGAGTGAACGGAGATAATTAGAAGGCAAAATATAATTTTATTTTGCGAGTTCTTAATTATAGAACACATTTGTAATTAATTATATTTATATTTATTATAAATATAGATACTCTACAACGTTTCGACACGTGAGTCGGAGCAAGTGCACATTACTTTGAAAAGACTGCAGAATAAGTAGTCGAAACCTTGTACAGTATCTATATTTTTAATAAATAATTAGCCCTCGGGCCTTGGTGTAGTTGCTAGCATCCTTGGTATAGAAGGCCAGCACGCCTTCTATACCAAGGGTCGCGGGTTCGGATCCCAGGTAGTGTGTGTTTAAAAATAAAATAAATAATTAATTAATACAACAAATGTGGTCGATAATTAAAAACTCCCATAATAATGATAATAATTAAAACAGAAAAATTTTATTAAAAAGAATATAATTTTTTATCCAAAATTTCCATAACCCTGATTGATAGTCAGGAGCCGAAAAATCCAAAGTCGCAGCTAGAAAAATTTTGTGTGGGACCATCCAAGTGATCTAGATAAATTTTAAAGTATATAAATTTTTTTATTTATAATTTATAACAATTTAAGAATTTCCTCTGATATATTTTTATTATTTTTTGATAAGGAGGGAGTATCGTATTCTTCCCCTCCCTACCGCATACCATAAACAATTTTTTAATCACCTCACTATAGTACATAATTCACAATTAAAAAATACATATTGAACAGATAATTTTTTTTTTATATAGTTCTTAATGAAATTATCCTAGAAATGAGAGCAATTTTACTTTTTCGCCTTTTTTGAGTATAATAGGCTTAACACTCGAGATTACATTCATGTGGAATTTATAATCTTTCTTTTCAAAAAAATCCACGGGCTTTAGGGAATAAATAACTTCCCCATATTCCTAACTCGAAGAACGGAAATCTAAATAATAATTGGATTTTTTTTTTTTTCGATGAGAGAAATCATGAAATAGACAAATATGGAAATTGTCTTTTGTTTTTCATCATAAGTTTCCTTTTTTTTTTTTAATATAAATGAATTTATTTATTATTCGTTCTTTTATTTTGATGAGAATGACGATTTCGTGTGCTATTTAATGAAAAAATTATTATTTTTACTTTCTCGTACCCTATATATGAAATATATAGGAGAGAAAGTATTGCGATCATGTCAAAAATTCGATGTCGAGATTTTGATGGATATACATGTTTTGAGGTCCCCTGAGTCCAAAAAAGTGGGTCCCGCAAATTGGTCTGTGTGTGTGTGTGTGGGGGCAGATTTTTAGCATGAAGGAGTTGAGCTAGCGGATTGAAATTTTATATTTAACTTAGGTACCTTTGAAGAATCTCAAAATAAGCTTTTGAACAAAATCGGCCAAAAAGTACTAGTACTTTACTGATGTACTTTTTCAGTTTTTTTCGATTTTCTCAAAATTCCCTCCAAGGATTTTCTTTAAAATTCATAAATGAACTATTTTTTAGATGCTCTTTAAAATGTATATTCTCATTTTGCCGTTGAAATCTTCTGAAGACCACTTTACTCTTGTTCTTCATAGGAAAGATAGAAATGGTTGCCATGGTAACGGAATTTAAATCTTTTTCTTTTTATTAGATTAAAAATCAATTATTATTTAAATTCCCATTTTTTTTAAATTTATTTGTGTCTTTAATTGTTTCAAAGAAAACATATATGTCTCTCTCTCACTTGCAAACATTATCGTCTCTCTCTACTCTTTTTAAATTCCCTTTCCACCTTATCTTCGCATAGGAACAATGTTAATTTCCTATAGGGATTTGTATGTTAATTTCGATTCAAAAGGGGGTCCCCTTTAGAACTTTTTAGGCATTTAAAATTTTTTTTCCAATTCTTATGAAATTTTGTATTTATTTACGATTCTATATTGTGTATAAAATGTCCAAATATGAGATTAAAATTTTGAAAAATAACCATAGTTTATTTGAAGCAGTCAACATTTAAAATGCAAGTTTGAAACTAAGGTGCTATCGGAAACTAAATATATCTCGACACAAAAAATCTGGTGTGACCAGCACAGTGCCCAACTTTCTCTTACCGAAGGGTAAGAGAAAGTTGTGTGCTGTGCGCCAGTCACACCAGATTTTTTTTTATAGTAAAGATAATGTCTTTTGTCGTTATTCGTTGTTTCCTGTTTATATATATTTTCTTTTGAGAGGAATTATTTTGTATTAAACGATTGAGTTTTTTTTTTTTTTTTAATATAAAATTTTGCCAAAAATGCTTTTTATTCTGATGGTGGTCATGCTTTTTTTTTTTTTGACTGCAGAGAATTATTTTTTCTTTTCTTTTTTCTCTCTGGGGAAGTTTATTTTCCAAATCAGTTCTCTTGAGACTTTTCATCTTTTAAATCAGATATTTTTCTTCTCTTTAATCCTTCTCTCCCAGTCTTTCTTGAAATAACTTTGACATTGTTTTTTTTTCTTTCATTCTTTGTAGTATAACATTTACTACAATAGAAAATATAAACTTATTATCGTACTTGTATATATACATTACATTGCAATTTTGTCTGATTGACTCGTTTTTTTCGCAACCTAGTTCACATTGTTTCTTGTTTCATTATATCTCTATATTCTCATTTTAATTTCTATTATTTGTTATACCGAACCGGTAATAATTAATCACTGGAAGGTATTATCTTAAACTGATTTTCACCCCCCACTTCTGGAAAATAAAAAATAATAATACATTTTTTCTTCAAAGAGAATGGTTTAAATTTCGGTCCGACAATTATTTATTTCTAATGCCTACGTTTCGGGTACTATACGTCACTCCCATTCTCATGACCTTAAAATACAACAATATAACATAACTTTGTATATTTACACTGTAAAAAAAAAAATCTTAATTTTAGTGTGTTTTGGAATACTAAATTTACAAATTTCCTTTGTAAAAGATAACTACTTTGCATTTAGCTACTAAATTTATACATTTATGAGTTCAAATACTTACAACAAAAAAAACATTTCAAAATTACAATTTTCTTCGAAAAATAGGGTATGTATTATAATTTTACAGGCATTGTATAGTAATTTTCGTTAAAAATTGTATTTTTTTTTTTTAAAGCAGTTTTGGGAATTCTAAAATTACCACACAATTGTACTCTAATTTTCAAATGCCTTTCTTAAAATTACAATACATTTGTAAAAATTACAATACATCTGCAAAGACTTACTAAATTTAGTATGTTTCTGTTTATGAAATTTGCTTCCTACACAATTGTAAAAATTTTTTTACAGTGTAGATAAGCTCAAAGTATATAATACAAAAGAAAAAGGGGAAAAGTACACTTACAAAGATGGTAAAAAAATTATTTTGTGCCTCCTGCCCTGGTGAGTGTCCGAAACGTAGATATTGGAAATGAATAATTGTCGGTCCGAATTAAGTCTTTTTTCTTCACCGTCCTGTGAATTAGACGACCTTCCTTCAAACAATTATATGTATTTTCTAAGGAATGCGAATAGCAGCCAGGAAAAAATCAAATCAGACAAAAAATTAGATCAATTTTTAACAGATTTATTTGATCGTCGACGTTATAATTAGTTTATTTGTAGAAAAAAAAAAATAATAATAATAATAATTAATGGAAGGAGTAATTTTATAATGATTTTGCAAAGCGAAAATAGACATCGTGATTTGGAATTGAAATGCTATTTTAAAATCATAAGCCTTTATATAATTTCTAAAAAAATGAAATATTAAGTCATTGACTGCAAAGTGCTTAAGGCAATGCCATCGAAAGTCAGTTTGTCGCATATTGAAATTTTTGTTTCATACACGATTTCAGTTTTCACTAAAAATACCTCCATCTGTATTTGATTGACGATTGATTGTAAGTATAGAGGGAAAATGAAGGAGAAGAAAAACGATTGTCTTTGTTGTTAATTTATAGTAATTATACATATATCGATCATAGGTCCTGAGGAAGGGCGCGACTGGCGTCCGAAACGTCGACGATCAAATAAATCTGATAAAAATTGATTTAATTTTTTGTCTGATTTGATTTTTTCCTGGCTGCTATTCGCCTTATCAAATTAAACAGCCATTTTCTCCATCATATATATTTTCTTATTCATAAATTTTACGAAATTCTTAATGAAGTGATAAAATAAATTATTGTATTAAATTTTAAAGACCCCTCGTCTGATAAATTTGTTTTCTCTTGTGTTTCAGAGTGGTGAACCAACTGAATGGTATTGAGTTCGAGGGCGCGTCTCTCAAGGTGGAACTGTCGATGGAGCGGCGTGGGGGAGGCGGGCCGGCCGGGGGCGGCGGCGGCGGTGGTCGTGGGGGCCGCGGTGGCGCTGGAGGCGGTGGGGGCGGCCAACCAGGCGGCGGAAGAGGACCTGGTCAATTTGCTGGCCTGGGGGCAGCCCGCCAGACAGATTTCCCTCTCCGAATCCTCGTCCAGTCGGATATGGTGGGTGCAATCATCGGCCGCCAAGGATCTACCATTCGACAAATCACACAGCAGACTAGAGCAAGGTAAAAAAAATTCTTTAGAAAAAAAAAAATCATTTAACATGAAATTTTAATATTGGAACTGTAAAACTACCTTCGAGTAAAAAAAAAGAAAAAAAAAAACGGGCATATAAATTTATTTCATTTATTCGTTTTTAATGAAATAATCCATGAAAATCCTTTCTCTCCTAAGCCACCCTAAGTTGCATTATTCAGGTTCTAGTAAAAAGAGGGAAGGTTTCTTTTAAGAAAAACAAAGAGAGACCATGGGTTCAAATCCCCATATTCTAGTTAAAGCGAGATTTAAATCGTAGTTTTTAAGCGTGTTTAGTATAAAAAAAGATTACATATCTTCTCAGGGTCAGCTATCGGCTGGTTGTTTCTTTGACATTTTTTATTAGTCAAAATTTGAATAGGAAATTTATAAAACTTTAGCTACAAATCTAATATTTTTGAAAATGTATATTTTTGCTATCCATTGGAAATTTTGTAAAGAAAAAAATTAATTATGCTGATGTATTTTATTTAGGATAAACTTAATCCGTTCGAAGTGAATGTGGGAAATCTTGGTTCGAGTCCAACGATCGCAAAATGTACAATCACAACACAAACTCATCTCGAAAATTTCTTAAACTGAAAAAATTTGTATTTTAAAATTAAATATTTTTAATGTAACCAGAGGCGGCGCCTAGCCGGGGAAATTCACCCCCTGGACCCCTTTCAGCTGACTCGGGACCCTCACCTTTTCTTTTAGGCCCCGAGACGGGTCTCTATTTATTAGTAGCCAATTAGATAGATATAAATTTTTTTCGCATGAGACCGGATGCGATTCCGCGACACTTGGTGCAGAAGGCCAGCACGCTAACCACTACTCCAAGCCCGAGGGCCACCTTTTCTTAATTATAAAACTTTAGGAATATTAGTTTTTAAAATTTTTATTAAAAATACAATTTTTTCCCAAAAAAAAAATATATATATTTTTCCTCAAATCTCGGGGGGGGGGGGGGGGAATTAGCCCCTTTATCCCCCCTCCTGAATCCGCCCTTGCTTCTCATTGTTGAAATAAATAGTTAACAAAGCTCTGTTCACTCCTACAAAGGGATCCATATATGTTTAATAATAATAATTACATAATAAAAATTCGACTTCGGAATTTAAAATTTAAATAAATGCTCTTCTAAAATCGTTTGTTACTGACTTATTTATTCCTAAGTCATTCACCATAACCTCTTTGATTCATTCGTTAAAGCTATCAACCAGTTGTCTGTGTAAATTAGACTATCGAAGGATAATAATACCTCGTCTGGCAGACAAAACTTTTCCTTTATTCTATTAATCAGATTAACTTTTGAGGCAATTTATTATATAACAAATTGTTGTATTTAACAATAAAAGATATGCATTGTATCAAACCCTAGGTGTTAAAAAAATTTTAGCTTTAATTCCAAAACGAAGTTTCTAATTTTTTTTTTTTGTTTGTTTTGTTTTAGGGTCGATGTACACAGAAAAGATAATGTTGGTTCCCTTGAAAAAGCAATCACAATTTATGGAAACCCCGACAACTGTACAAATGCATGCAAACGAATTCTGGAGGTGATGCAACAAGAAGCCAATAACACAAACAAAGGGTAATATTTTTATTTTAAAATAATTTAAGAAAATACTGGAAAATTATTATAAAACACTTTCATTAAGCTAAGGGAAAGTTACTGAACTAATTTCATAAAAATGGAATTATACCTCGAAACGCGAGTTTTCTTTTAATAATTTCCCCATTTGTTAAATCCTTCAATTAAAATTGTATTTGTTTTTTTTAATTTTGAATTACCTTTGAGTTACCTTTGTATACATGAAGTTCAATGGGTGAAAAGACCCTAATTTTTAATCAGAGTTTAAATATTCGTTTAAACGAATTGTGGTATTCTCTAAGAGAGTTTATAGAGTAAACACGATGCTTAAATCAATGGAATTAGTCCCTAGTTTAAACTTTCAAACCAGATTAGTTTAAACGAACCTCTAACTTCTGATTATGAATCAGGACTTAGAGTCTGAGGAAGTGAATTCCGTTCCAAAATTATAATAATCCAATTATTTTCATACTAAATTAATAACTATAATGGTTCATTGTAAGACGTCTTGGATTTGGTCTCACTCATGATGCACAATTTAATAAAAGGAGTAAGATTTTTGGATTTGGCAATATAACCACAAAACCAATTCCTTCTAGTATTGTAACAATAATTATATTTATATTTAAAAACAAGTTTTTTCTTAAAAATATTCACATGAATATCACACTTAAAATTTTATTTAATTAAATAATATAATCAAATGTTTTTTGTTTGTTTTAGTGAAATCTCGCTCAAGATTTTAGCGCACAATAACCTGATCGGTCGTATAATCGGCAAAGGTGGTAACACAATAAAACGCATAATGCAAGACACGGACACGAAGATCACAGTCTCCTCAATAAATGACATCAATAGCTTCAATTTGGAGCGAATTATTACAGTAAAAGGCTCAATCGAGAATATGTCTAAAGCGGAATCATTAATCAGTGCCAAGCTGAGACAGAGCTACGAGAACGACCTGCAGGCAATGGCGCCACAGAGCATGATGTTCCCTGGATTGCACCCGATGGCGATGATGTCCACTAGTAATATGGGCTACACGTCCCGGGGATCTGGCTTCCCAGGAGGCATGTACGGCGCCGGCCCAGCACCCTATCCGTCCATGTACCAGGGCGGCTTGCAGGGCGGCCCCGGCGCCGTCCAGCCACAGGATACTCAGGTTATTATTCTACCGCATTTATCAGAAATGAAATATCAACTAGGTAGAGCTTTGATTGAAAAAAGATGCAATTTTTTTTCAATCAACACTCAAATAGACTGTAAATAAGCCAGTCAATATACACTGTGGTAAGGGGTGGGACTATACTTTCTTCTTCTTTTGAAAGGATGGAAGTCTTTCCACTAAATTCAAAAGATTTGGTCCAAGGAATGCTCAGAAAATTAATTAATTAATAAATATAGACCTTCTGCGGGCCGACCGGTTTACTTAATGTCTTCTTAGACTGTCCTATAGGACTATATATATAAAAAATTCCATTTTTATTTCGAGAGTAATCCCACTAAAACTACTTATAGAAAACCTAGAGTGCTTTTGAAGTTAAATTATTATTTGTTAATAGTAATAAAATAGATATTTTTCCTTAATTACTCTTAATTAATTCACTTTGCAGCTACTTGATAATTAATTATATTATCAGAACATGAAACAACAATAGATATTTTTCTTAAAATCATACTTAATCTTAATTAATCATTTAAATCATAAATTTATCCAAAAATAATATTAAAAAAAAATAAATTCCTCTTCAAAAAATTGATTTTTGCTTTAAGATATCTGAGTGTGTTAGAGCAGACCCAGATGTCTGTCCCTCTACTGGTTTAAAAAGCGGCGAACAAGTGAGAAATTTTTCTTTAATGTTTTTCACTTTGTTAGCAACTTGCAAGGTTAACTCGCATTTAAGGGAAGTGAGTTTTATTAGTGTACGTCGAAGGTCCGGTGGACTGGTGTAATGGGCAGCACACCGATGCCCCAAAAGGCTGGAGATCCTAGGTTCGATTCCCAGGGGCCATGAGGCGTTTGGCCTCGCTAATAAAAAACGCTCACGCTCTTGTTAAATATTAAGAACTTTTTTATACTCATTTTTTGTTATTAGAAATACATTTCATTATTGAATTTTCAGGAAACAACCTTTCTCTACATCCCTAACAACGCGGTGGGAGCAATCATTGGAACAAAAGGCACACACATTAGGAACATCATCCGCTTTAGTGGGGCGTCTGTCAAAATCGCACCTTTAGACCAAGATAAACCACAGGAACAACAGACAGAAAGGAAAGTCACCATTGTCGGCTCACCTGAATCACAGTGGAAGGTAAACTCAAATTTCATATTAAATTTTATGTTCTAGCACAAAAATTTAGAACTATGCATATTAAGAGGTTAAAAATATATTTCAAGTCTTAAGAAGTTATGAATAATTTCCATATTCTAAAATAATTATTAAAGTATAAAATTAATAATGTTCAAAAGAGAAAAATGTACCTATGATTTATATTTAAATGCTTCACATGGATATCGATTGCATCAATAATTAATTTTTTATCTATAGATTATTATCCTTGTTAAATAATCATCGTTCGTTGTCTCGTTTGGTACTTTCATATAAAATTAAAAATACACATGTAATTATTAAAAATTTCATTTTTTTATTTAGAATTCTATTTCAAATTATAATTAAAACATTTATGAAAATATTGTAATTTACTCGACCTTAAACGCCATAAAAAACACAAAGGTAACTAATAATCAGGTCTATTCTCTAAGTATAAAAGTTGACTTTTAATATATGAAATTAGCGTTAATTCATTTTAACATCTCCTTACCTCAAATTGCTATTCTGTAAGCAAAAACTTTAACGCCAAAGCGTTGACATTTAGTCAATAGTGTTAAAAATCGCTTGGAATTAAAAGCAACATGTTAACGTCGCTGTTAAAACTTTGTTTAGAGAATAGCATTTTTAAACTTCATATGGATCGTTAACACCTGGTGCTAAAAAGTAAAATGTTAACGTCGCTGTTATAATTTGCTTTAGAGAATTGTATTTTTTTAACGCTGGTGTTATTACTTTACTTTTTAACACCCAATTTATGATGTTACTTTTTAACGTCTGTTTTTGGAGAATAGACCTGAATAAAATTTTATTTAAATTTATAATTTGCGTTAATAATAAATTTTTAATAATAAAAGAGATTAATTGAGTGAGTTTACTCTCAATCAAATTGTCAAAATTTTTAAAAGTATTATTTTTATGATATATTATAATATTAATAATATTAAATCCATATTTAATATTTTGGACGGTAGTGAATATTTGAAGTTAAAAATATCCAAAAATAAAATTAATTCTTGATATAATATTATTAAAAATTTGGTGATTTTTTTCAGGCTCAATATCTCATCTTCGAGAAAATGCGTGAAGAAGGATTTGTAGCAGGCACTGATGACGTCCGATTAACAGTAGAAATTCTGGTACCTTCAAGTCAAGTTGGCAGAATTATTGGGAAAGGTGGTCAGAACGTCCGTGAATTGCAACGTGTTACTGGCAGCATCATCAAACTCCCAGAACAAGGCACAGCCCCACCCATGCACGACGACGAGACAACAGTGCACATCATCGGACCCTTCTTTTCAGTTCAAGTACGCCCCTTAAATATTAACTGATTAAATTAATTATTTCGTTATGCATACATGATACAAATCAGTCCAGGAAATTAAAAATTGACTTATTTTTTCTGAAATTTATGAAAAGTTAACAAATTTTGATGGATATATTTAATTAATAGGCTACTTCATGATTCAAGGTAAAAGAAAGGTCTGAAATTATATTATAATATTGCGTAATATCAGTGATGCACAGACTTGTTAAGACCCAGGACCACATAGACCAATTATGAGTTATGGAAGAAAAAAACTTGAAAGTTCTACAGAAGCTACAAGACGTATTTCAATTTTTGACGAAATTGAGGTACGATTCGAATCAGGGCCTGATTTAAGAGTATCCCACCCATAGGCTGAAGTCCATTTGCCGCCCCCTCTATAGTTCATATTTGTTTAATACATTTGTTTTGTACAACAAAATGATAATAGAGTTCATTGGTGGAAAATATTTTTAACGTCTGAAATACTCCAAACTGCCGCCCCTGAAAATTTTTGCCGCTTAGCCTGCAGCCTTATTAGGCCTATTTATAAATACAGCCCTAATTCGAATCAAAATTTTCTGCTGAATCTCATCTACATCTCTAGTTAATTAAATACATTTGGAAGTGATTGATATTGGTATGCAATTATTGTGGAGGAGAAAAAAATATAAAAACAAAATTGTTTTTATTTTTTATTTTTTTTGGTCCCTTGGAAATCAGCGAAAATAGAGATAGCTTTATGCATTAAATACGGAGTTAAATTATTAAAGGCGCCCCCTATGAGATTAATTTTTAACTCTTGACTAAACGTTAACCCTTTGGCGTTATAGTTATTGCTTACAAAATAGCAATTTGAAGCTAGGAGGTATTAAAATGGATTAACGCTGATTTCAGATATTAAAAGTTAACGTTTTTGCTTAGAGAATAGTCCTGATGGTCAGTATAGCTTTATACTAAGGTCTCAGGGCTGTTATGTTGCATTAAATATCTCTCCATGATCCTCTAAGATGTGACCTTCGAATATCACAATTTTTTATTTAAATAATTTATTTCATTTATTTACATTTTATTAATAATCAAATCTTTTTTTTTTAGTCGGCGCAGCGACGCATCCGCGCGATGGTGTTGCAGTCAATTCCGTTACCAGGCGGTGCAGCGCCAACGGGCGCACGCGGAGGACCCGGACGCTCAGCGAGCGGTTTACCGCTTCAAGCGGGCAGCACAAGTGCCTCTACACGGCCGACTACAACAACCTCGAGCACGCAACCTGCGTCCTCACTGACACCATCTGCCTCATCGAGCTCGGCGACAGCGCCACCAACGACGCAACCGTCACCCCCTGCGTCACAACAATAACGTCGCGCTCGTTTCTAAACCAACCACAAATTTCATAAAAATAATAATAAAAAACAAAACACACATATACAACAAAAAAGTTATATTTAAAAAAAATTTTTAAAAATCAAAAAAAAAAAAATAATATTTAATAATAATTTAAAAAAAAAAAAAAAAACTAAATAATTTTACAAACAACGCAAATACCTCAATTGTGGACGGTCGTTGAATTCAAGAAGGAAGATAAAGGAGGACACTCATACCAAAGAATTAATTCAGAGTTTAAAAAAAGTTTTCGTGAACTAATGTTATTGTTTTCTTTTTTTTTTCTATATAATATAATATATAGCCGCCGCGCGAGATCTGCGGCGAGCAGAAACCTTTTTTTGAGTGTAAACGGGTACTCTACCTTCTAAAAACGGATCCTTCGGGATCCAACCCTAATATTCCATTAAGGCATTACTGCGTTCGTGGCAAGTCCACGGCGCAAACGAGAAGATATAAATATATTTATTAATATAATATATTTTTCCCCAAACCCCAACTGGATTTAGGGGCTTAGAGAAAATAAGATTATAAAGAGTTTTAGAATGAACGAGATAGAAATCTTGAACGTGATGTAAGAGAGATGGACATTTTTGTGTCCAAATTTTTTTATATTTCGAGAGAAGGGTTACTGTATGTATATAAATATAGTCCACCAGTTGTTCGAAGGTTCAGTGAATTGTTAGTTAACTCCCATTGGAGGGGAATGAAGAGGCAATTTGCCTCGCCGGATGTTTAGTTAGTACAAAAAAATATATTAAAAAAAAAAAAAAATATAAATAAATATATGTCAAAATTGGTCTAATGCCACTTTGCATTGGCCAAAAAAATGACGACTGCGCGAATTTTTTTATTAAAAAAAAAAAAAGAAATACGCGAAAACCTTTGTATGACAAAGTTTATTTTTGATACTGTTGGGTAAAAATGAATTTTTGTTAGATTTTTTAGTAAAAAAAAAAAAAACGTAATTAATAAATAAATATATTTGGATGCAATTTAATAAAAAAAAAATAAAAAAATAAAAAATTTATTAAGTAAGTAAAGGCCGATAATGAACGCGAGTGTGATATTTAAATAATTAAGTAAATAAGTAATTTAAAAAAGAGTTTAAAAAGAAGAATATATTAATTACTATTTTTTAAAAGAAAAAAAAAAACAATCCGATAACCCACACTGAGCTGTTCTATATAGATAACACATCCAAAAAAAAAATAATATAAGAACCATTTTGCTTACATTTGGCCGCCTAAAAAGAAGAAATATAAGAAGAAATTTATGTACTTTTTCGAAACACTAATTCAAAACCATTCAAGACAAACATCCGAAACGCACCGGAACTCAAAATTAAACTCCATCATCCATCAAAAGAAAAAAAAAATTCTGAACCCAAAAAAACGAAATTCAAAAACCAATCGGTGCATCCAAAAAAAAGTATAAAAACCTAATGAAAAAAAAAATGCTTTGAACACCAAAAAAATGAATAAAAATAAAAAAAATCCAAAAAAAAAAAAATAAAATAAATACATAAAAAATTTTTTTTAAAAAATGATTCTAGCTGCCCTCCGCAAACATCCCAATTTTAAAAACAAAAAAAAAAAAAAAAGACGCGAATTAATCTACGCCTGCCTGCTAGACTGATGGACTTATATATCTTTCGGTGGAACAAAAAAAATACTACAGTATTCTCAAGGAACACAACAAATCCAAAACAAGACGATGATGACTTAAAATAAATATTTCAAAAAAAAAATGAAAAAAAAAAATCGAAAAATATATTGATTGGATTCTACGCCCTAGTTTAGGAGATGATAACAACTTTTTAATTTGATAACTGGGCTATCAACCCAAGACGCCCTGCAAAAATCAAAAAAAAAAATAAATAAATAATAAATAAACAAAAAAAAAACACAAAAAAAAATAAAAACAGGTGTTTGAAACTCTAAGACTGCACATTAAGTTTATTTCTTTCCAAATCCATTATTATTATTAAAAAAAAAAATTAAATATATTGACTAGTTAGAATTAAGAGTTGTTTGAACCATAAAATAGATTCATTAAAAAAAAAATAGCCCCTAAGAATTGAAGAGGATATATATTGAAAAATAATTAATTAATGCTCAATTTTGCGTTTTTTTTAATTAAATCAATTCAATCATTCAGGGGTCTTTTTTAATAATAAAATAGGAGAAAAAGTTCTAAGCAAGCCCGAGATGGACTGGTGCGCGTAATGTGACCAAAAAAAAAATATTTTAAAGTCCTCCAGTCCCACAAAGCTACCATCCGACAGTTCCTCCTATAAAAAAATCTATTCTAGAGATAAATACGGCAAGAGCTGCCCTCTTGCTCACACTTACTGTTTGTTATTCTGTATCTATTAAGCGACATTATATCCGTTTTTATTGTTCACAGTTGTATTAAATAAGGGTATATCAATTGTGAAATATTCTGCTCAAAATGTGGATGACAATTATTTTTTACATAATATATATATTATATTATATATATAAAATTTTTTAAAATATATAAACATTTCTATTCTTTTATTTGTTCAAATGAAAATGAGAACTGAGCCGTATTTGCCACTGCCGTTTTTTTATTTAAATATTAATGTTTAAATGTTGACTTTTATACACAGAATAGAAGAATATATATTATAATATAGATTTCTATATTTACAAAGAATATATTTTTACTGAGCTCGCCCGAAACCCTTTATCTCTTTATCTTTTCATCCCTCATTTTTAAACGAACAAATCCTGCCATAGAGTACCTTAATTAGCCCTCCCTTGACCCCAACCCCAAGAACGGGCGGGTTTTTTTTTCAAACACTCAACTCAGGATACGAAAGTACGTTTTGCAGAAAATTAGCCAGGCGCGGCGCCTCCGCGAACGTACACTGCCTTATATTAAATATATTATATAATATTAATAATATATATTGATGATGAAGATGATGATATATATATATACACATAATAATAACATACCTCAGATTGTGATTTACATATTAGGCATACGCGCTCAGATCCAAATGTAAAGGGATAGAAAAGTAAGAACTAATAAATAAATAAATTTTAATAATTTAGATATTTCATATTTTTAAAAAAATGTTTTTTCTGATCTGTTTTTTATTATAAAAACATAGCTAAAATATATATATATAAATAAATAATAAAAAAAAACCCAACCGCTAAAGGAGCAGAATATTTCCAATTAATTTAATTTTTTGTTTCTTTTAAATAAACAATGGATTCACTTCTAACTTACGTTTTTGACGGTTCAGTCAGTGATCCAAAAAACTATTTACTGTTAAGTAGTAAAAAATATATAATAAAAAATAAAAATATATAATATTGAAAAGAAGCAGTTAGAGTTGGGTGAGAAGTGAGGGTTCCCATTGAGTTATCCCGAGGGTGTATGCCAGGACCCCGCCCGGGGATTCCCTGACTTCTTTCCCCCGGGATATTTATTCAGAGCACTCTATACTCACCAGCTCTAATCAGATTCGAAACTAATTAATTATTTTTTCTGTAGCTTTGGAGAAATAATTCTCGCTATTTATTTTATCAAAAAATATAAAAAATTAATTAAATTAATAATTAATTAAACAAACAAAAAAATAAATAAATAAATATTTTTTTAATATTTCGGAATTTAAAAAAAAAAATAATAATCTCGATGAATTTCTTATTAAAAAATAATAAAAAAAAAAGAAGCGAGAATTATTTGCCCAAAGCTAGATGCTACCTCATTACATTTTTTACAATATGTTGAATTTTATTGAAATAGTAAATATCAACCAAATAACATAAAAAATGTATAAAAAATAATTACAAATCTCTGTATTCTGTATCATTTTTTTAATTATGGTGTCTGGTTAAAAAAAAAAAATATTATAAAGGAAATAGCAGAAGAAACTCCGGCCTGGAAATGAGGCTCAGTCAAAATATAATAATAATTAATTAATAATAATATTAATAATAATCATAACTCCGATATACACTTTTCTGCTACTACTGCTGATGCTGCTGCTGCTGTAAACTGTAAAAATGTTTCGGTTTTCGAAAATGTACTATCTATATAGAATGGCTTCACTTGGCGGGGCTCCGCCTTCTTTTGTCTTTTGAGTCCGCTCGTAACCCCTTGAAACTGAGCCATGCTATATAGTTATATATAAAATCTAATGAAGGACAAATAAGAAAAAAATATGGTATTATAATATTTTTAGCATAAACAAAATTCACACAAAGTACATTTATTTGAAAAATAAACAAATAAAAAAATAGCAAAAATTATATTAATTTTTAATTTTAGAATTAAGTTTTTTTTTTTTTTTTTTTTTTAAGAGAAGAAAGAAAACATCTTTACGTTTCCTTTGAACGTCTTTTATCCCAACTTTATTTATTATTATGTATAAAAAAAAAAAAAATTTTTTTTTTGTTTTTAATTGAGAGAAAAAAAAAGCGATTTATTTTTATTTTAAATCACACTCACTTGTCAAATGTTCAGTATTCTTCACTCGTTCGTTTATATTTTGTTATTATTTTTTTTTTTTAAATTGTAATATTTTGTTATCCGTCTAAAAGACATCTCTAAAGATCATTAGATTTATATGTTTTGAATTTTTTTTTTTAAAACAAGAAAAAAAAACAAAAAAAAAAAAAGAAAAATTTTTAAATTATTAATTTTATTATATTTGAAGAGACAAGGAACATTTTTACATCTTTTTTTTCTTTTTTTTTAATCGTTTATATTGTTATATTGAATGAATATTTTTTTCTTTTTATTTTTCAATTTGTATTCTTAAAATTGGACAAAATAGTTTACAAATTGAGCGAATGGGCATTTTGGAGCAGTTCCTATTTCTTTTATTATTTTAGATTATAGTATACTAAGCCGTTTAATGGCAATGATATATAATACATTTTTTTATTTTAGGATTATGTTAATTTGCTAACTGATCAATTTTACCTTTTATTATGCTAAAATATGTTAAAAACTAAATAATTTGATTTTTTTTATTTAATTCCATTTCACATCTTTTATTTTTTAATTTTTTTTTTTTTAAATCCCCTTTTTTTTACCTGAGTTAGAAATAACAAATTTTTTTCTCAAATATTTCCCCTATATCCTTGTAAATTTTTTAATTTTTCTTTCCATATTTTAATTTTTTTTAAATTATCCTAAGAAATCATGTAGGCCTAGATAGATATTTAATAACATAGGTAAGAATTTAGTCCTCATGAGGCGGCTTATTTTTGTTTGAATGGTGCAATTTCTTCATTTTCAAAATATTTTTACATTTTTTAAAACAGTTATCTGATATTTGTCCTTCCTAGCTGCGCCACTGCTCTGAAAAATACAGATTTTAATTATTAAAAAAAAAATTTTAAATTATATTTATCACGAATTTGTTTGTTAAATCTTTTGTGATTTGTATTATTATAATTATGAAGAGTTTTTAATAATAGCCCATATTTTGTTATAAATTATTTATTAAAAATATAAATACTGTTCAGATTCTGACTGCTTATTCTGTAGTAGTTTTCATCATCAAGTACGTGTGCACTTGCTCCTAATCAAGGGAACTGTTATTATTTATATTTATTTAATAAATAATTAATACAAAATGTGGTCTATAATTAAAAACTTCCATAATAATTAAAAAAACTTTGTTGTAATTATTTTGAAAATAGCCCTCGGGACTTGGTGTACTGGCGTGCTGGCCTTCTGTACCAAGGGTCGCGGGTTCGCATTCCGACAAAAATTTATTTCAATTTAATTGGCTACTAATAAATTGAAATAAATAGAGACATGGTCTAAATGGCCTCCGTTGCCGAAAAAGACCTTAAATAAGGAAAAAAAAACTTTTGAAAATAATTTTAATAATGTCAAAGATATAAAATGAATTTTTCATTCACTGGCGTAACTAGATGGCCCCTAGGTCTAGTCAAAAAGTCCTATTGATAATTATATAAATTTTAAATAAAATTTATTAAAAAAGAAATATTCATTTAAAATTCTATAGTATTTGATATTAAATTTTTAATTGGAATTTTTTTCTCGCTTAGAATTGGGAAAAATAATTCATTGTTCTTCTCTCTCTATTTGCCATTTCTTTCCGTCTATTTTTAAAATGCCGCCGACTCCTCCCCTCCCACTCCTTCGCCGCCATGTTTGATTGTTGTTTGAGCCCCTCCCCCACCCCACCCTCTCCCCTTCACTTTAGAGAGTGAATCCGAAACCATCGCGTCATCCCACACGTATCACTATTTATCTACAAGCATCTTAATAATTTGTAAGTAATTCTTCAATTTTTATTAATATCGATTAATTACTATTCAATTCAGCGATTGTTTTAAAAATTATAAGCCTAAATATTATATTTTCAATAATAATGAAAGAAAATTTTTGATTGTTTGGTTATGGCATTATTAATTGAACCATTGGGAGGATAAAGTATTTTAAGGCCCGACAAGTGATTTTATAATTTATTTTACATTTACTGAAAAAGCTTATACTGTATATAAATAAGGGTTTTTTATATTCTTTCCTTTTTATCAAACTGTGATTAATCAAAATAGTCGCCTACAAACCCATCTTATTATGCTCTTCAAGGGAGTTTAAATATTCAAAGATAAATAGTTTAATGATATAAAGAGGATGAAGCCAATAATAAAAAGCATCTATTTTGTGAACACTTTATTCAGGCTATGATCAACAAAGCTATCATCCCTCCAAGCTAGAAATATATACATACATTCATTAAAAAATTGTTTTGTTAATAAATGGTCATATAGTACAATTATAAACTCACAGTATATTTTATATTATTAACATACAAAATAGATATTGTCTTATGATATATAATGTTAATAATATAAAATATACTATGAGTTTATAATTGTACTATTATGACCATTTAGTAACAAAACAATTTTTTAATGAATGTATGTATATATTTCTAGTTTGGAGGGCTGATGATCATAGCCGAAACGTTCCTAAATAAAAAGTGTTAACAAAATAGATGCTTTTTATTAATGGCTGCATCCTCATCATTAATCTAATTATACAACAACCACAATTCGTTATATATATTCTAAGATAATTTACAAAAGAATCAAGTCAAGGAAGCTAAAGATTTTGTTAAGTGTAATCCAATCAAACACGAAAAAAGTGATTATTTGGAAATTTCTATTTAAATGATTCAAGATATTCAAAGATAATTATAATATAATTAAGTATCTCAACTTGTATTATTATATAAACAAGTTGACTTAAAAGTTTATCATCCCTCTTTCTATGGGCTTAAAATATTGATTAAAAGTCTTATTACTTTCTCTTATCTATAGAGATATATAGATATATGTCGACACAAAAAATAAACTGGTGTGATAAGCACAGAACACAACTTTCGATTACCGAAGGTAAGAGAAAGTTGTGTGCTGTGCGACCAGCACACCAGTTTTTTTTTTATTTATTCTTTTGATTTTGACTAAAAAATGCCATTCTAAAAACATCTATTTAATCCCTCCACATTCTTGCCTTTCTCTCTTATAAAATTTTTTATAATAATATTTATAGGACTTCCCAATAGTATACATTTTGTTCAATACTCTATTAATTGATCCTATAGCCCCCGAGGGGCTATAGGATCATCATTGTTATAGAAATTCCTAATGAATCACTTTTTTCGTGTATGATTGAATTATACTTATCATAATGTTTACCTTCCCTGGCTTGATTCTTTTGCCAGTAGAGACAAGTCGTAGGAGGCACTGATTAGAGTCTTAAAACCTGACTTGGGGCTATAGGGCATTTAGTCGTGACTTTGTCACGAAAGAGAGAGGTTGGATCCGCGTCAGTGTCTCTCTTGTAGTCCACTTGCCTTTAGTGATGAGAGAGCCATTGAAGAGTACAGGTGTCTGTGCCTTGGAGTCCCCCAAAAAAGTTAATTTCTTCTAAGATACGAGCCAGATTTAGGTAAATTTCTTCTCAAATCATATTTTAATAATCATTTCATTATTTATATAATAAATTTTCGTTTTGACCGAAAAATAAACAAATTTTGAGGAAAATCAAAACAATTTTTGTTAGTGAACGGGATAGTATCTCTCAAATTTGATTGATACAAATAAATAAAAACATATATTTGTCTCGTTCACTAAGATAATGTTTCAACAAGAGCCTACGGTAGAAAGCTTAAATAAGAATTTTTGTTAGTATCGTATTTAATCATTTTATTTTAAAACAAATATTGTTTAGACTTCGTTGCCTATCTGAAGTTTAACCCAGAATCTCTTGCCTTTCTGGGGCTTATGATTTGCTAACCACTTGCTCCATTCAAACAATCATTTTATTTTTTTTATTAATTTTCTGACTAGTTTCAATAAAACTCATATTGATGTGCAAGTTGTGGCTCTGCTCTATCTAGTGAATGATGTGTATAGGCAGAGGCAGCCAAGAAATAATCTGATTGCTTTGCTGATTAACCAGAAACGTTTCGATACACTTAGACCAACTCTGAGCAAAATATACACCAATTAATGGACTGAAGATGCACCGAAACGTCTCCAGCTCATTATTTACCAAAGCATTCAGAGCATTTTTTCTTGGCTTCCTCTGCCTCCATACATTCTTCACTGTAGGTCTATATGTACAGTTAGGGACAATATTAAGTCCCACCAATGTTTTTTTCTACTTGTGATTATTTCATATATATATTCTTTAAAGGAAACTTTCATGATTCAAATTCTTTTATAAAACAATGAAATAATCACAAGTAGAAAACGCATGGGTGGGACTTGATATTGTCCCTCACTGTACAGTACAGCCTAATAATCAAATTCGTTAGACAATTTAGAATTGGGTATAGGAGACTTTGCAGCCAAGGAATTAAATAAAAAACTTTTATTTAATTGTTAACAGTCGTCGTTTCGGTCGCAAATCGACGACCTTCCTCAGGACAACTTGCTACCAAAACGTCGACGGTTAACACTTAAATAAAAGTTTTTTATTTAATTCCTTGGCTGCAGTCTCCTATACCCAATTCAAAGTCTACAGCCACTTCTCATCACTGGAAAAATTTAGTTAAAAAAAAATTTAATGAAAATTTGTATATGAGAGGGCCCGGGCCCCTCAGGGCTCAGGGATAGGCCTATAAGTTATTCTAAAAATATTTTTGGGTATGGAGGAGGGAGATATTTAAAAATGAGTTCGCCCCCCTTCAAAAAAAAATTCAATTCAATACACCTCAGATACAAAATGTATACAAACAGTCTCGGTACGTCCCTGTGTTTGTGTAAAGTAAAAACCATGTAGAAATATACATTAAAAAAACAAAAATAGTTTTTACTTGTAAATTATTCCCTTTAATAATGGGGCCTAAAAAAAAGATTTTGGGGGGCCCAGTTAAAATACGTTACGCCTCTGGACAAAAAATAAAGTTTTTAGCTTCATTCAGATAAGCAATTATTAAAAAAGAAATTATTTTTTATTCCTTGCTTTGCTTCGAATGGGAAATAATATGACACTCCCTTTGAGCTCACACACACAAAGCCATTCTTCACACAGACACATATATATAGATATACTTTTCTACATGGCTTTATTCTTGTTACCACAGGTTTACTGCGGCAGCAAACCTGAATTTCTTGTGTACTACATTTAATAGAGCATCAAGAGCCCACTGTGTTTGACGTGCTCCGAGAGCTGGTCGGTTTTAAATTCAGAAATCCTTCATTTGGTAAGTAACTCTTGAAATTTTTTACAATTCTAATTCATTTTTTAATTAAGTGTATGTTGGTATATAAATTTTTAACAAGTCTAAAGGGTTAATTATTAAAAACATAACGAGATGATTTCGTTTTATTCAAGCACATTTACAATCGTTTAACTTTTATAAACTCTCACTCGAGAGAATTTAAATCATAACAATTTTGACTTTTTGATAATTATTATTCAGGACTGTGTGTAAATTTGAAATCATTTAGACCTACAATTTCGATTTTGTATTTCCGCCTATGGAGTGGTCTACTCTACTTGTGAAATTTCGGTTGTTGTAAATATTTTGATCAACTTTTGGTATAGTGAGGGTCAATATTAAGACCCACCCATGGGTTTTTTCCTTGTGATTATTTCATTGTTTTTAAAAAAAATATTATATATTTTTAAATGGAAACTTTCCTGGTTCAAACCTAGACAATTTCCAATAAAGATTTTTATTTTCTTTTATAAAAACAATGAAACAATCACAAGTAGAAAACGCATGGGTGGGACTTAATATTGACCCTCACTGTACAGTCGATGTAACTATTTATCGCCAGGAGGAGGGTAATCTCGAGTTTAGACAACCAAATCCTATTTGACAAGGTTGTTAATAATTAAACTTGGAGATAATTATCAGGCCAATTTATTTATCTCAACTCCTCCCACTGTAAGTCAACGTTTCGGAATACTGTTTACTTTTGTTAATTATAAGGTCCTAAAAAAGGGAGTCTTCGAAACGTTGACTTATAGAAGTCGATCTAAATAAATTTGTCTGATAACTATACCCAAGTTTAATTATTAACAACCTTTTCAATTCTATTATCCCACCTTCATCATCAAATCACATTTTTTAAGTAAATAAATAATCTTTTTTAAAAGAATTAAAAAGGAAATGTTATTTTTGAGACAACCATGAGCGTAACTAGGGAATTTGGATGGGGGGCCATGGGACCAGCCATTCTCCGGGGGCCCCATCCCCATTTTTCAATTTTTCTTGGGGCAGGGATGAGGGGGGGGGCACGAGCCTTTTGGAGGGCCGCCCCCCCTAGTTACGCCCCACAAGACTGTCCTATTTGTAAAAGAAACAGAATTTACACAAGTAAATCTTTAGAGCCGATCTATTCTTTTTTATGTGTTTCTATTTCTTGTTAGAAATTTTATTTTATTTTTGCAATTTTTCTCTTCTTTTATGATTTTCTTTGGCCTAGCCATCCACTACCTCTCGCTAAATAATCGACTTAATATAATTAGATGTTTAGTAATATCAGAGAAAATATTCATCTCGTATTTTGTTTTATTCTTTAACATATGTTGAATGACTTTTTGATAATTATTCAGGAAGATAGTGTGCATTTGAAATCAATGATGTTTCGGGTCCGTTTTTAGACCTTCATCAGAACAAAGTTATAGAGATTTGATTACTGTCTTTACCGTTTAAGGAAGCAAATTTGCGAAATGAGCTTGTGTTTGATTGGACAAAAATGTGGAAAAATCAGGACTCATCTCGCGAATTTTCTATCTTAAACGCTCTATTGACTGGTTTATTTACAGTCTATTTGAGGGTTGATTGAAAAAATTCCATCTTTTTTCAAACAAAGTTCTACCTATAATGACTTTACCGCAGTTGTAATAATATCGATTTTTTTTTACTATTTTAAGAGTACAATATTTATTTAAGTTAATAGAAATTTTCGAATAAAAGATTAAATTTCTATTTTTCTTTATTAACAATATCTTTCTCTTCCTTTAAATAGAGACTATATTCTATGAATATCATTTCAGTTATAAATGAAATAAGTTCAAGTGCAATGATGGCCATGATATATCGACAAATATAATATTTACAATTATTAAGCCATCCCAAAACAAATAAGATTTTTTAAATTTCTGTGTATTAATTAGTAGTAATGCCCGTGACCCGTGGCTCAGAGAGAAGACACTAGCTTCTCCTGGCTGCTATCCACTATCCTTATCAAGTTAAACAGCCATATTCTCAGTTTGGAGGGAAAATGGTGTAGGTTTTCCGTGAAACATTTTTACTTAGCCATCATCTTTAAATAAAAGATTTTATATTTAATCTCTTGACTGTAAGGTTTCCTTCGGATCCTGATTATATTTTTACTTTCTCTTTCCTATATGTATATGTTAATATACATATATATATAGAGAGAGAGAAAGTATTGGTTTCATGTCAAAAATTTGATGTCGAGATTTTGATGCATATATACGTTTTGAGCAAGGGCGTCGCAGGATTTTTTGCAGGGGGGGCAAGTCACTTCCAGATAAGTTAAAAAAAACGTATTTTGATATTAATAATGTTATACATCTCTTAGTATTTAAAGCTTTCTCACCGCGGCAAGGTGGATGTTACTGTGAAAGGTTTTTTTGTATTTTTTTTGTTTTATACATTTTTTGTATCATTTTAATTGGGGGGGGCAAGTGCCTGGTTGCCCCCCTGCGGACGCCCATGGTTTTGAGGTCCCCTGAATTCAAAAAAGTGGTTTTCGCAACATGGTCTGTCTGTCTATGTGTCTGTGTTCAATTTTAACTTTTAATCAAAATCAGCCAAAAAGTATTAGTACTTTACTGATGTACTTTTTCAGTTTTTTCCAATTTTCTCAAAATTGGCTCTAATGATTTTGTTTAAAATTCAAAAATCAATTATTTTTTAGATGATCTTTCAAATGTATATTTTCATTTTGCTCTCAAAATTATTTGAAGACCACTTTACTTTTCTACGTCATAGGAAAGATAGAAGAAATGGTTGCTATGGTAACAAAATATAAATATTCGTTCGTTTCGTTTGTTATAAATATTTTCCCATGTTTATAAATATTACCTCAACAAAAAAATCTGGTGCGACCAGTCACTCCAGATTTTTTTTTTAATTATGCTGGTCGAAGGCATTAAAAAAAAAAAATATTTCAAAATTGAATTAAAGAAATTTTTTGAGTTTTCATCGATAGAAAAACAACTCTTAACGATTGTGACTGACTTAATAAAAATTTCACTTACAAAAATTTGCTTCTTAAATCCAAATGAAATTTAAAAAACCTCATTTGTTTTGGCTTATTTTTATAGAAATCTATGGCTAAAAAAAACACTTCAACTCCTTATTTTTGTGAATAAGTTAAAAAGTGAAACAAAAATGAGTTTATAATACATATTCCAAGGACTAACGAGGTAACATCGGTTGTTGATGCGGGTGGGAATGAGGATGCGGGTGCGTGCCAAGCATATCGCCAAGAAGTCTTTCAATAGGAACATCCCCTACTGTCTTGCGGAAGAATAGCTCTTCAAGTGTCTGGCGGCTTAAACCGTGGACTGCAGGCAATAATAATAACAGTTTGCCGAAACGAGATCTGTGTCTGCTCGACGCCGCGCAATATTCATGTAGCATTACGTGTGTCTGGTCCTGGAATAAATATTATAATAATAGCAACTAATAAATAATTTGTTCTATATATAGAAAGTAAATAGATTTATTTGCTGTAATCAGTAGAAAATGTAGATAACTGCGGGAATATTTTAATGACATTTATATAGATCTATATACCTGGACAAAATTAACGCACAACTTTAATTTTTGAATATTATTGGCTTAAACTATGAATTTGATCTGACAAAATATTAGTCGAACTTACTCTTAGGTTAATTGAAAAAGATAATAATAAAAAGATAAAGCCCACGGGCTTGGTGTAGGGGTTAGCTTACTAAACTCGTATACCAAAAGTCGCGGGTTCGGACCCCAGGCAGTCCAATGATTTTATTTAAACCATTTGGATACCAAATGACTTAAATGGACCCTGTTATGCAATGGTGTGTCAAAGACCAAACATCGAGTTTTGAGAAAATCAACATTAAAGTTTTTTGTTTTCATTGGATTATAGGCCTATATAATTTTTTTTTGTCAATTGTGTAAGTAACATTAAATATAAATTTTTTATTACTATTTATTAAAGGATTTGAAACAATATTCCGTGCTTAACTCAATTTTGAATTTTTTGGTCTTTGACACACCATTGCATAACAGGGTCCAAATAAGAATGCCTGGACTCCCACTATGTATATTAATCAATAACGGATATCGTCAGTCTTATATGGCCTGAGTTGCCGAAAAGACTGTGTGAATGTAAGAAAGAGCTGAAAAATGAATTTGGAAAATCTGAAATACTACATCAGTAAAGGGTGTTTCAAACAATTTTCAGGGCAAAATGAGAATATACATTTTAAAGAGGATCTAAAAAATAATTGATTTATGAATTTTATTCAAAATCGTTAGTGCCAATTTTGAGAAAATCGAAAAAAAGTGAAAAAGTAAAGTCCTAGAACACTTTGGCCGATCTTGTTCAAAAATTAATTTGAGGGTATCTAACTTAAATATATATCGACATCGAATTTTTGACATGATCGCAATACTTTCTCTCAATATATTACATATATAGGTGAAAGAAAGTAAAAATCCAAAAAAATTGTGTAAACATACCGATACACCTTAAGAATACATTTAAGAATAACGTGAAAAATCAATTTATTCGGTACCTAGTGGTTTATTTGTTATTTTAATATTTACTGCTACCTTCTCTTGCCCTAATTATTTCTTCCATTCTTTTTTTCATACTCATTATGAGATCTCTGAATGAATTTTGATCGATGTTAGTCCATTCTTCCAGAACGGCCATTTCCAATTGTTACATTTTTTCAGATTAAATTCATATTTTTGGAATAATGTTCAAAAATTAAGATGGTCCGTTAATTTTGTCCAGGAGTGTATATAGATATTTTCTTTTAAAGTACACCCTTTGTTCTTATTCATTAAAACATCAACAATTAATGACTTAATGAAGATAGTGTTACGATTATTTGTATATACATTTTCTGAGCGTTTGATGCAAGAAAATTTCCCGGGGCTATTGATTATTCCATTATATCCTTGATAATCCAAAGTTCTGCCGAAGGGCGGCGTAAGCGTCTAAGGACAAAGGGCTCAAGTTCGCTCGCTTTTTCAACATAATATTCTTACACCGTTATTTACTACCCATTCTCCGTTTTTTCCACCATATCTAGTGTCAAGAAGGATTGTTCTTTGTTGCACTCTATGATTTCCTCTGGAGACATAACGTAACGTCGTTAAAATGCCTTCAACAAGTCTCAGTCCAGACATTTTACTGAATTTTCTATAAAATTTGGAAAAAATTTTCGCTTTTACCCCTCTTAAGTTGATAAACGTTAAATACAAATTAAAAAAATGAGAACCTGGAGTGCTTCAACACGTCCTGGCTCAGCAATGGCTGTGCAATCTGCCTTAAATAGGACAAGGGCCTTAAGACAGGCGAATTCCGTGTGATCCACTCTGAGTGTTGCGAATCTCGAGATGAGAGCTCGTAAACGACGAGCATCGCGTTCTAATACAGCACGACGACTCGCAGGTGCTGGAGAATTGCCTGCTAGCCAACCTAGAAAAACAAAAACCATTACCATTATCAACTTGTCAATCATAAACATATAAATTTTTATATTTTTTTAGTGTGACATGTGTATACATTTGAAATTGAAGCTGAAGTCTAAAATCACTGGTAGTAATGCTCGCCAATTAAACAAATGAAATTGGATCACATATATATTTTTAAAATAATTAAATATCGTTTAAAGACAATAGGGCCTAAGATGTCGAAGATTATTTTTAAAAAATCAAATGAATTAATGCTCTTATCAATTTTCTTTAGATTAAATAGAATTCGATATAATTTATCCTAAATAATAGTATTAGTATAAGGTGTGCTATTAATTAATTTAAATATTTTTTTTAGGAATTCAATTTGGGACTAAATTAAAGAGAGACCTTCATCGACGGGAAGAGCCCACTGTGCAGCACTTAACACGAAGAGTTCGCTCCAAGCCTCTTCAAGGAGAAAAGCCTGATCTCGTTCCGAAAGCTGCAACAAACAAATTTCAATTTTATTGGCCTAATTGTAAACTCAATTTGAGGTAAAGGTATTATTATTATTCCCATAAACGTCACTTTATAAGAGATTGCTAATTCCTCAGCCACCGAGGCGCATTCTAGGTGAACAAAGTGAAAAGTCCCCATAGCGGCTAATTTTAATTATAATCAGTAGGGGAGGCCGGGGCAGGTTGGCCCACTTATTTTATTTAATTTTCTTCTGCTTTAAAGTAAGCTAATGCGACACCTTCAGGGCTCAAATACCATAAATGATTGCATAGTTTTTGTAAAGCCAAAAAGTTTCGAAAGAATTATGAAATTCTGATAAGGTGCTCTGGCAGCAGAAGGCTCATTAAACCATGCTTTGATATACATTCTCATAATATCACAAATTGCATTCTAGTCTTTTTGTGATAATACAAATTCATCACGAAACAGAAAAATTTTCAAGCCATAAATGACTTTTGCCATCCAACTCGCATAATAGGAAGCTCGGGGAACACGGAAAGATATTCCATTCAAGGGCGGATCGAGAGGTGTTTCTCGGGGGGGGGGGGGGTAATCTGGCGTGACTCGTCGCACAGCACACTATTTTTTCTTAATTTAGGCAATTTAAAGGCGCATTCTGTACTTGTTTGCCAGAATATAAATATAAATCAAATTTTTAAGTATTAATTTTTAAAATTTTACATTAAAAATAATTTTTTTTCGAAAAAAAGTATTTTTTTCAAATCTCGGGGGGGGGGGGTAATTACTTCCTGCGACTCATCCCAACAATATTCGATTAATATTTATTAACTCAAATATATCAAAAACCGACTCTGCTGAGGAGGAAGTTTTATAAGGGACATCCTTCGGGTGTCTTTTATGCTTGGGCGTAACTAGGGGGCCCCGGAGGGAGGAGACGTGCCCCCCCTCCAGAAGACTTCCCGCCCCAAGAAAAATTGAGAACATATGGGGTCTTCCAGACACCAGTCGGAGGATGGCTAGCCCCATGCCCCCTCACCCCCAGTCAAATTCCCTAGCTTCATTCATTTCATTCTTCCTTTGTCCCCATGACCTCCCGTGATTGGAACAAGCTCCCTGTGTCTCTCTTCCCTAAAACCTACAATCTTCAGACTTTCAAGTCTAACCTCAACAGGCATCTTCTCAGTTCCCGCAAATGAGTTTCCCTTTTATGCTTCTCCTTTTGTTTTTATTTTCTTCCTGGCTGCATGTGACCACTGGTCATTATAGGTCTTCGAACCTTATGCACCCATTCCAAAAAAAAAAAAAAAGCTACGCTCATGATTTTATGCAGTAGTGTAACTAGGTGGGGGCAAAGGGGGGCGCTCGCCCCCTCCGCCCCAGGCATCAAGCCTTTGGCGCCCTAGGGCATCTAAGATATATCCCAGGAACGGTGATTTTATCATACTCTTTCCATAGATTGTCCAAAAAATTGATAGTTTTCTTTTAAATTATTTTAAAACTTAAACAAACGGCGCCCTAGTTGAGCTTCGCCCCCCCTGCCCTCAAAAGCTAGTTACGCCGCTGGTTTTATGGCTAATAATATTTAAGTTAAAGCTAACATTTTTTAACTCTATCACATATCTCTTCCTCCTCCAAACTAAAGATTAATTAATAATTTTCGCAAATTTTAAAAATAAATATTAATATTTATAAATTTTAATTTTTTTTATAGATTCCTCTTCTCATTCTTATCCTGATGGATGACTATTCGAGAAATTCGTCATCTTGACTGAAACAAACTTATGACAAAACTTAGAATCTTCGAGTTGCTTCTTTTCTTTTCTCCAGTGGGTGATTTTATGTAAGTCTAAAATTTTTCAAAAAAAAAAAAAAAAAATCAAGTTTATGTTAACATTACCATCAAGCCAATTTAAAATTCGGAACGAGACAAACTTCATATTTCCTTCCTCACTCAATAAAAACTTCAAGCCTTGAAGTTAATTAATAAATTTGACACGAGAGGCAGCACTTACCGAGAGCGCCTTATAGTTATGCAAACCTTTCCAAAAGAGGTCAAATACTTGCCTAGCTTTAAGGGATTCGTTCTAACTTTTAGCTTACTAGTGAATTTCATTATTTAGCAGATCATCTTTCAGACAGAAGAAAAATTTATATGTAACTTATTCTTTTGCCGAATTTGTTTCATTTAGAATATATGTATTTCATTTAGTATAGCAAAGGAGACTTTCGTTTCATATTCTCTTCTTTTCTTTCAGGGGCGTATATAGAAATAATTTTTTTTGCCGCCCGCGGGTCCATCCGTGGAACCAAAATTTTTTTCATGTGCCGTTCGCGGAACATTTCCTTTTTTGTGGAGCCTACATTTTCGCGCTACGGGGCCGCGCAAACATTTCGGGGGGGGGGGGCGAGACCCATTATTGGCTCTATATTCCTATATATGTATATGCATTTAGGAAATTTCGGGGGGGGGGGGCCCTTATATACGCCCCTGTCATCATTATCATCATTTCTATATATAAAGCGCTAGCCACTGACTTCCTTTGTGACTGTCAGGGCGCTGATTGGCCAGAGTAAATGGAAGTGGAGTCAGAGAAGGAAATTTAAATTTTCCATACAGTGAGCAAGAATAAATTTGATGCATTTTCCAGGGGTCGGGCTTTATCACTTGTAGACTATTTTAAATTTTGACACACCTCAAGCCAACTTTGTACGACTGTCTCCAAATCATTACCAGGCTCCACTGGAATACATTTTTAATTATTTACTTTATAAGTGGATAGTTTTTTGCACTTCTATTCCAAACCAAAATAAATTTTAAAAAAAATTTAATATATTTTTTTTTTTATAAAAAAACATTCCCACTTTTTTCTCATTCACACTCACACACACACATTCACACAGTCTTTTCGGCAACTCAGGCCATTTAAGACATTTACCGTTATTGATTTGATATACATATATGGGGTCCAGGCATTCTTATTTAAGCCATTTGGTATCCAATTGGCTTAAATAAAATCATCGGACTGCCTGGGTTCCGAACCCGTGACGTTTGATATACGAGGTTAGCACTCTAACCTCTACACCAAGCCCCGCGGGCAAAAATTTAATTATAACTAAAGAATATTTTGACTTACAAGTTAGCATATGATTAATTAATATCTTTCTCTCTTTGCAGATATTTCTCCCGCCCAAAGAATCAATCTCATCTGGTGGGTTGCAGCTCTACCAGGCTATTTTTATTCCCACCAGAGTTGAAAAACATTTGTGAGAATGAAGAAATTCTCCAAAGAATTGTCCAAAACTAACTATTCTCAAAATTTTTGGAAAGGATAATTCACTCAAGGTAATGTATTCATTTTATATTTAAATAACTCCAAAACCTAAACACGCCACCCATTTGAAAATAAATGAATTAAATAAAGATGTTATTCATTCTATCGCTAATGAATTCTAAATAAGATTTCCCATGTGGTTCTGTCTTTGTGTCTGTCTGTTAAACAAAAATAAAATTTTTTTGAAGTCTGGTCTTTAATTTTAACATTAATAACGATATTATTTAACAAATATAGCATGTTTACGTCTAATGTTTATTTTTCATAGTTAAAATATTTTCTTTTTCACAAAACCTGATTGATTTGCAGCTTCGTTGCCAATTTATTATATTATTTTCTATTTAGAGAAAAAAATAGGAAATATATACTTCTATTCATTAAGTTAATGAATTATTTAAAAAAAAAATGAATATTTTTAAATACTCGTTTATATTTAACGAGACTGTGAGTGTTTTTTATATATCTATGACTTGTTTAGTCCGAATCGGGGTATTTTGGATACTATTATCTTATTCAAATATGTAGATCTCGAAAAATATTTAGCTACATATATATATATATAGATATACTTTTATACATGTTTTGATACTTGTTTCGACAGGTTCAGAGCGGCTCTATTCCTGGCTCTGTGTGCTTTCATCTATAAGTAATGCAGAGAATGCCGCCCCGGCTAGACTCGGACCACCCGAGCGCTGGTCGATTTGAAACCCAGAGAACCTACATTTGGTGAGTAACTCTTGAAATCTTTGCAAATCTAATTCATTTTTAAATTAAGTATATGCTGGTATATAAAATTTTGAGAAATTCAAAGAGTTAATTATTAAAAACATGAAGAAACGATTTCATTTCATTAACACTTAAAATCAGAATCATCAGAAGTTAGGAAGTTGAAATCTTATATTTAAGTTATATAAATCCTCTGGCATGTAACACGAAGCTTTTGAGCAAAATCGGCCAAAAAGTACTAGTAGTTTACTGATGTTCTTATTTTAAATGTAAGCTATATTCTCATTTTGCCCTCAAAATTGTTTGAAGCACATATCTTGTACTTCATTTCAAAGAGCAAAAAAATATGTTTATAAAATTTTCATCTTGAATCCTAATATATTCTTGAAAAATAAATATAGGCCGACACAAAAAAATAGATCTTAGAAGCACAGATCACAACTTTCAATTACCAAAGGTAAGAGAAAGTTATGTGCTTTGCAACCAGTCACACCAGAATTTTAGTAATAGTTTTGAACAAGAAAGCTGTTTTTTGGGTTATTCTCTCTCTCTTCCCTCCGACCAGGGGCGGATTAAAGAGGGGGGGCGAGGGGGCGATCGCCCCCCCCCCCGAGAAGAAATTCGAAAGGTTATAAAAACTAGTACTCTAAAGAAATTATGATTTCCGCTCTTTAATTTCAATTAAATTTGTTACCAATCAATTTAAATAAATAGGAAAGGGGTCTAAATGGCCATAGATGCCCACAAAGTCCTTAAATAAAAAAAAAATAAAAAAATAAAAAAACCGCCCCCCCCCCCCGACAAAATTGCATTAATCCGTCACTGCCTCCGACCCCTTTTGTTTAGGGTTTTCTTATCAAAGAATGATAAATAGGGTTATTGAGGTTTTACCATGTTTCATTTCCCTTTGGTTTTAACTGACTGTTCACCAAAGATTCTATTATTCAATCGTAAAAAATTTAAAAATTTTCGCCCAATCAAACACGAACTTATCTCGCAAATTTGTTATTTTAAACGTTATATTGACTGACTTATTTACAGTCAATTAGCGTTGTTTGAAAAAAAAATTCCATTTCTTTTCAAACAAAGCTCTACCTAGTTAATATTAGAACTTTATTTTCGTTCATTACTTCTCCATTAATCCCCAAATCACTCAAAACTTAACACGAAATAATATTTCTACTGAGAATGGAATAGGTTCAATACGAACTCAAACAAAAGAAAAAAAGTATTTTTAATTATTCAAATATATAATTTGATTTCATAAAAAAAAAAAAAACTGGCAGAATAGAAGAACCATAGCCACCACCTAACAGCCTATTGAAACCCGCTAGACGCCATCGATACGAATATGACTATGAATTTTTGAAGTCGAATGGACAGAGCAGCCAAAAGGACTATAATTTAAATAAAAAAAGAAACAGTACCTGGAGAAAAGAGGGCACAGTTCGTGCCCATTTGACTGCGAGGAAGAGGAGTCTAGCTGCAGACTCGTAGATCGTCTCTACACCAAGAGCAAGAGGATGACTCCACAGGCTCAAAGGATCACAATTTTTTGATGCCTTAGCTTCTTCCGAACTGGACACTTCGTCGTCGCTACTTGATGGAGGTGGTGGTGGTGGAGGCGGCGGAGGCGGTGGTGGTGGTGGCGGCAAAGGCGGGCCTAATGGGGATGGTTGTAATGGAGGTGGACTGGTTAATCCCAGAGGTGTACCCAAGTGTCCGAGTTCGAAACCCGCCGCCGCCGCCAGGTGACCAAAAGGTTTCACCACAGAGTAGGCTGGATGAGGGGGATATAACAGATGAGGGTAGCCGCATAAAACAGCTGCAGCGGCTGCAGCCGCATTGCTCGCTGGACTTTGTAATGTAGTTGTTGTCGATCGCCGGACTGCTACAACCGGATTTGCCAGAGAAACCGTGCACGAACTTACATTCGGCCTCGGCGCTCTTTCGTGTTGTACCGCTGCAACACATACACACACAAACACAAACGCATTTATTTATCTATATTTTTACTCTATATTTCTGAAGAAATAAATTAGAAAATTTCTTGAGTGTGGAAGTTGCTGTGATTGATATATTTAAACAATGGTAGGAGCTGGCAGTCAGGAAGAGGTGTCTCTAAATCAATGAAACTCATGACGAAGTGGCCTACACTGGCAGATAGGTAATGGAGCCTGGGGGAGGGGTCCTACCTCCATTCTCTTAATTTAGATTCAGATTCAAAAAGGCAAATTAACATTAATAAAAAAACTTTAGAAAATTTGATAATAATGATAGTGTTTATTTTCAAGGCAGTCAGTTATTTCTAATGCAGCGTTTTCCAAACTGTGAGGCACGCCTCCCTAGGGAGGCGCGGACTAGTCTAAGGGGAGGCGCGAATATTGGCCACCCAAGATCAATTTTCCAAATGATTGCAAGTTTTATAAATAAAATAATAAAATAATTTAGAAGATTCTGGGACGGAGTTTTTAATTAGAATAATAAATATGAATAAATAAAAAAAATATTTTTATATAGGGCCTAAATTTATATTTTTAGTATTTTTTTTGTTTTTGTATCATTTTATTAAATGTATGTGGGGGGGGGGCGTCATACAATTAAATATTTTTAAGGGAGGCCTTGTAACATAAAGTTTGGAAACCACTGGCCTAAAGTAAGACTCATTCTAGAAAATTATACTATGTGTAAAACCACTAGCGTAACGTTTTTTAGCTGGGCCCCCCCCCGCAAATTTTATTTCGGGCCCCATTATTAGTCCATACAAAAAATATTTTTAAAATACCGTATGTCCGTGAACCCTGAGGGCCCCCAGGTCTCTCAAAGAGAAATTTTCATTATTTTTTTCTCTTTTTTATCGGAGCCCTGAGGGCCCCGGGCCCTCTCAAAGAGAAATTTTCATTAAATTTTTTACTGTTTTTACCGGAACTCTGAGGGCTCCGGGCCCTCTCAAAGAGAAATTTTCATTATTTTTTTCCGTTTTTATCGGAGCCCTGAGGCCTCAGGCTCCCTCAAAGAGAAATTTTCATTATTTTTTTTTTATCTAAATTTTTCCGTTTTTATCGGATCTACAGTTTTTTTTAGCCCGGCCCGGGGCCCCCCGCATCGCGGGGTCTGCGGGGGCGTACGTTACGCCACTGTGTAAAACCCAAATCCAGGAAGTTTTTCAGGGTTTTAATTTTTTTTCTGACTAGACGCGAAGCTCGCCGAAGGCGAGAGCATTGTTAATTATTTTATTTATTAGGATTGGATAAGGGGTTGAAAAATTGAAAAAAATGTTTTTTAAATTTATTTTAGCTAAATCGAAGTCAAATAAATAGAAAACATTCAAAAAATAGCGTTGATTATTATTTTGATTAGGGGGGGGGGGGAATGAAGGGTTGAATACTTAAAAAATCTGGTGTGACTGTCGCACAGCACACAACTTTCTCTTACCTTCGGTAATCGAAAGTTGTGTACTGTGCTCGTCACACCAGATTTTTTGTGTCGACATGTATTTAGTTCCCGGCAGTAGGGAATATTTGAATTCAGATGTAAAATTTATAAGTATGGGAAAATATTTATATTTTGTTACCATGGCAACCATTTCTCCTATCTTTTCTATGGAGTGCAAGAGTAAAGTGGTCTTCAAACAGTTTTGAGGGCAAAACGAGAATATACATTTGAAAGAGCATCTAAAAAATAATTGATTTTTGAATTTTAATCAAAATCGTTAGAGCGAATTTTGAGAAAATCGAAAAAAACTGAAAAAGTACATCAGTAAAGTACTAGTACTCTTTGGCCGATTTTGATTAAAAGCTTATTTTTCCGGTCCCGGGGGGTGTTTAACTTATATATAAAATTTCAGCCTCATAGCTCAATTCCTTCATGCTTAAAAGTGAACACAGACACACACACCCACCCACACACCCACCCACCCACAGACAGACCATGTCGCGAAAACCACTTTTTTGGATTCAGGGGACCTCAAAACGTGAAGATCCATCAAAATCTCGACATCGAATTTTTGACATGAATCCAATACTTTCTCTCTCTATATATATTACATATATACATAGGTAAGAGAAAGTAAAAAAGGCCTTGGAATATTCCAAATCACTTGTTGACATTCTTTTCCGGCTCTAAATATAGTTAGATTAGAGCAAAAGGTATTTTTTTACTTTTAATAAAAAGGGAATTGCTATGTTCATTTTTTTATTCCTATACGAAGAGATAAGAGACAAGTTTCAATCGTTCAGTCGAGTGCGTGGCCGCGCTGTAGGCGCTTCTCTCATTTTGTGTTTAAAGTGAATCAAAGTGAATAATTAATATAGTGTAACACACCCTGACCTCACCGTCAACCAGCACACCCTCTTGAGTTTCTTATTAAAGGTAATTATTATGCATTTTATCGTTGAAAAAAAAAAAAAAAATGATAGAAACAAATAATTTGACTGCTAAAAACGATTCTATTGAATATGAAATTAAATATTTTGTATTTCACTAAGGGTAGAGGGAGAATATAAGCTGTTGAAATGGAGAGAGGGAGTGTAGGTCTTTGAAAAAAAATTAGTTTTTTATTTTTTATCTTTTTTTTTTAAACACCTTTTTTTCTCATTCTTACTCACACACACACACACACACACACATATATATATATTTTTGTTAATCAAATTTCCTTAAAATGCTATTACACAGGGGCGGATTAAGGGTTGAAAATTAAAATAAAATAATTTCAAAATAAAATAAAAATTAAAATAATTATTTATAAATGTATTCAAATTATTTTGAGAGTAATTTCGCGGTGAAGGCTCGCATTTCCTTAAAGGGGGGGGGGAGGTATGAAGGCATTAACCAGGGGGTTGATGCTCCATCCCCTATAATGCACAAAGATATTAATGTTTTTTAATACTTTTACTAAAAAATAAGTGCATTCCGTTTGAGTTAAAATTTATATTCAATATTTAGCAAATAGCATAGTGGGGTAGAAACATTTTAATGTCATTTTTTATTACTGGGGCGGAATTAATTTTTGAAGATTTCGAAACTCTCATAAACAGATAATAATAACACTGGGTAACTTAGGAACTCATCGAATCCCTTGCAGAATTTTGTAGGGATTTTTTTCATTTGGTAGAAAAGTAAGAAATTATTAGTCCACTTAGAATTTTACTGGGGTGAGTTACCGCATCTTTTTGTATATAGAACTAATCTCAATTCGGATTTGAATTTTTATTTTCTCTTACCTATATGTATAAGTTAATATACATATATAGGCTTATAGAGAGAAAATATTTGATTCATGTCAAAAATTCGATGTCGAGACTTTGATGGATATACACGTTTTGAGGTCCCCTGGATCCAAAAAAATGATTTTCGCGACATGGTCTGTCTGTGTGTCTGTTTGGGTTCAATTTAAAGCATGAAGGAATTGAGCTAGGATGTTGAAATTTTATACTTAAGTTAGGCACCCTCCTAGGGCGTGAAAATAAGATTTGAGAAAAATATTTTTCTTCAGGAATGAAAGTTAAAAGAACACGCAACCAGAATTTTTCTTTAAAAATATATTTTAACAGCTGACGTTTCGGCTTTGGTCAAAGCCATCCTCGGAGTTGTTAGTGGTCATCCGAGGATGGCTTTTACCAAGGCCGAAACGTAAGCTGTTAAAATATATTTTTAAAGAAAAAATTCTGGTTGCGTTTTCTTCTAACTTTCATTCCTGATACATATTCCACCAGCCATAAAATACCCTTATACCAGCGTTTTCCAAACTGTGAGGCGCGCCTCCCTAGCGAGGCGCGGACTAGTCTAAGGGGAGGCGCGAATATTGGCCACCAGGACCAATTTTCCAAATGATTGCTAGTTTTAATATAAATAAAAATAAATAAAAAAAATATTTTTATTTACTTGTCAAAATAAAAGTATTTTAAAGAAGTGAAGGGCCTTTGTAATCCAACGATCATTAACGCCCCTGCCTATTCTTGTCAGAAGGGTAAGATTTGACACATTTTTGAAAATTCGCCTCCCCCCCCCCTCCGTCTACTTAGTCTAACCCAGACAGCCTGGAATCTTGCATTAATATTGCAGGAATCTTACATTGCAATATTTAACCTTGCAGGGAATATTGCAGGAACAATACAGCAACATTGTTGCAATATTCCTATGTCCGCCTCTTTGTAACTTGCAGGAATATTGTGGCAATACTGAATGGAATATTGTTGCAATATTACAAAAATATTGCAAGTATTGCAGCAATATTACGGGAATATTCCGGCAATATTGCATGGAATATTGTGGCAATATTGCATGGAATATTGTGGCAATATTGCATGGAATATTGTGGCAATATTGCATGGAATATTGTGGCAATATTGCAGGGTAAAAAAAAAAACTTGTTCATAGAGGGATTTGAACACGAGTTTTTTGCATTTCCAATATTTCCAATGTCTTGATTCCAATATTCGACTCCTTTGCTGCCTCGGACGTTTTGCTATATGAAATTTCAACACTTTTTAAGCTACTTAATTCGTATGTAGTACTATTAAATTTTTTTTTAAACAAAAAGTCACTTATAAATTGTAAAAAAATAATAATTTTTAATATTTAAAATTAATTTTTTTTTTTTTTTTATTTTTTAATTTTTTTTTCTTTTTCGGTATCTAAGGCGATTTAGACCCCATCCCTATTTATTTCAAATTATTTGCAGTCAATTCAAATGAAATAAATTTTTCTCGCTGGGGACCAAGCGCGGTCCTAGCCTTACATTTGGAGGGGGGGGGTCACTGTTTTTTTTTTTTTTTTTATAGTATAAATAAATGGGCCTGGACCCATGGGCGTACCCAGCGAGGGGCGAGGGGGGGGGGCAGCTGGCCCCCCTAGAAAGCAACAAAAAAATTAAATGCTTATAAAGTGATGAAACGAAACAAAATTGGTGGTTGGCGACGGGGAATGATTCTTTTTGTTAGAACTCGAGGGTTTTTTAGGCCTTTAATTCGAAGGCTTTACCCCTCTATATAAAAAATAGCTATGTCACAATCTGGACGACCATGATCTGCCCCCCCTGGACGACCATGATCTGACCATGCCCCCCCCCCCCAGATTTGATCCTGGGTACGCCCATGCCTGGACCCCAATAAATACAGTATATATTAATCAAATATAAGTATCGTTTAAGTCTTAAATGGCCTAAGTTGCCGAAAAGATTGTGCGAATGGGAGAGTGAGTGGGAAAAAGTGTGTGTTAAAAAAAAAAGATTTTTTTTGGTGGGGGGGGGGGGTCACGACCCCCTTGACCCCCCCTCTGGGACCGCCCTTGCTGGGGACGGAAAGCGAATCCTGGACCCCAGGCTCAAGAAGCTAGTGTCTTCTCTCTGAGCCACGGGTCATCACGGGCATTAATTAATTTTTTTTTTTTTTTTTATTTAAAAAAAAACATTCACACTTTTTTCTCATTCGCACTCACACTCACACACACATTCACACAGTCTTTTCGGCAACTCAGGCCATTTAAGACTTTAGACGATAAGCGTTGTAATTAATGTATATATATTGAGGGTTCAGGCATTTCTATTTAAGCCATCTGGTATCCAAATGGCTTAAATAAAATCATCGGACTGCCTGGGTCCGAACCCGCGACGTTTGGCATATGAGGTAGGCACGCTACCTACTATGCCACACCCGGGGGCATTAATTAATTTAATTAATATGAATATTATAAAGTTGATATGATAATTTTAACCCTATATTCACTATTCAATGTTGCCACTTCAATATTGCTGCAATATTCACACTTCAATATTGACTCTGCAATATTGCTGCAATATTCATACTTCAATGTTGTCATTGCAACATTGTGCTGCAATATTGCTTCAATATTCACTCTTCAATGTTGCCACTGTAATATTTCAGGAATATTGCTGCAATATTTACACTTCAATATTGCCACTGCAATATTGTTGAAATATTCATACTTCAATGTTGCCATTGCAACATTGTGCTGCAATATTGCTTCAATATTCACCCTTCAATGTTGCCACTGTAATATTTCAGGAATATTGCTGCAATATTTACACTTCAATATTGCCACTGCAATATTGTTGAAATATTCATACTTCAATGTTGCCATTGCAACATTGTGCTGCAATATTGCTTCAATATTCACCCTTCAATGTTGCCACTGTAATATTTCAGGAATATTGCAGCAATATTTACACTTCAATATTGCCACTGCAATATTGCTGAAATATTCAGTATTCAATATTGCAACAGCAATATTGATGCAATATTGCAACAATATTCACACTTCAATATTGCAACAGCAATATTGATGCAATATTGCTGCAATATTCACTATTCAATGTTGCCACTGCAATATTGTCGCAATATTCACACTTCAATGTTGCCACAGCAATATTGCTGCAATATTTCTGCAATGTCTTCACTTCAATATTGCGCAGCGAAATTACAGCAATGTTGCTCCAATATTGTCAATATTGTGCAAGGTTGGCAAAAATTGCTGCAATATTACTGCAATATTCCAGGCTGTCTGGG